>JAUIMM010000267.1:3522500-3777500 GCA_031769625.1 Taudactylus pleione
TGTATGTTTCTGCTTGGTAACCTTCTATAAAGAGTTAATTTAAAGAAAATAATGACATAGGGTCCCCCCCAAAAAAGCATAATCAGCCCCAGGCTGCTCAGCCAGTCCTGGTTCCTAAAAATATGGGAGGAAAAATGAATAGGGTCCCCCCATATTTTAGGAACCAGCACATGGCTGCTGAGCCAGATCTGGTTTTAAAAATAGGGAGGGGGAATTGCGTAGGGTTCCCCCTATATTTAAAACGAGCAACAGGCTCAATTCCAGCTGGGGTGTAATGCCACAGCCAGGGTAACCTATCAATGGGTCAACCCAGCCAAAGCATTCACACCCCAAGCCAGACTTCCAATAGCAGTCAACACAAATAAAAAAAGAGGGCTCTAAATAAACACTGGCAGATCCTAAAAAAGGACATTATCAATTGAGGCTATATTTAATGTTTGGGTATGGATAGGAGGGTGTTTGAACACTTATTTTAAGGAATGATAGTACCTTTAACAGTCCTATATTGCTTGGCTCCCATTTATGACGAATAATGGACTAATTTTACATAGTGGAATTGGCACAATGAAGTTTATACAGTATATATATATATATATATATATATATATATATATATATAAAGTATGCTTCTCTACACCTTTGGGTTAATTTGGGAAACCCACTAGTTCTCCAAAGGTTATTTACATTGGGCACCCATTGGTGCCGCCCTTACATTTATTTTTAAACAACATATTATAAACAACCTTTTAAATGATCAAAACTTATTTTTAAATAACTTGTTTTGGTTCAACCAATAATAATAGATTTATGAAAAAATATTGCCAAAACATAATTTTTTGTTTCATTCTGTACACTGAACAAAATAATAATAATAATAATAATAATAATAATAATACTAATAATAGTCATTACAGTAGAAATAATACTCAGTAATATTTAGACACTTTATCAAAACCCTATGAAAATTTTAGAAATTCTAAAGGTCAATTTTCAACTTGTTTAACAAAACATTTCATAATAGTCATTGGAGTGTAATTTGGAAGCCCACATAGACACAAGTATCATTTTGATTCAACTCCCTTTGTGCTTTAGTCATCTGAGGTTCTGCCCCTTATTCCCTCCAGCTGTGATGAGACATCTTACATTATAAAATCTGACGGCGTCTAGCTTTGGCCGCACTCAGGATGAAAACTGATGCAGTGACATGTGACTGTTTTGCTGTGTACTGTGTTACTCTGTTACTGCATTGCACATGGTCTGGGAAGCTCAGGTGTCAGTGGTGGATTCTTTATGTGGCTAAAAACCTAAACATCATGGTAAGTTTATATATGTTTTAAATGGAGACATATTTTTATTTACATTACAAGTCTTTTTATATCATATTTTATGTATATAGACCTGGTATAGTAATTATTACATTGGGCAGCACCAAGTTACTGTTAGGACCATTCTTAGTGGTTGCTTGGGTTTTCTCTGGGTGCTACTCTACTTCCTCTTTCACAGTTCAAATCATATTGGTAGGTTAATTGGCTTTGTAATAAATATATGTACAAAGCTTGTGTGTGTTGGTGTGGCAAAGATTAAACTGTTTGATACAATGGCGGAAATCCAATAGCGGGGACAGATCTGAGTAGGAAGTGGAATGGCTGTCATAAATTATACCATAAGTAATTTGGGGTGTTCTGCTGATTATTTAAAAAATTAAATACTGTATTTGCAATAATAAAAACTTTATTGTTGGCATGAATAACGTCTGTAAAGGGGGGACTGGATTGCATAGCCAAATTTTAAATATAATTAGAGGTTCTACCATGCTGAGACTTGTAGTGCCACGCAGGAAAAAACTGTAAGCACTAAGAATACTAATGTTCAAAATGAATAAAGTTTGGTAAATGAATTGCACAGCTTTTCCAATTTCATAGTTAGAGATTCAGTACCAAGACAATTGTTTAGTCCCCAGTGTGTATGTGGATATACTCCTGTTACTGTAATCACTTCTACTAGCTCTATCAGACTCAGCTGCTATTTTATGTCAATGTTACAGAATATTCTTTAGAATATTATACACTGAGATGTATTTCAAACCTGTGATCATTGTTTTCAGTACCAATATGTAGTGCCGGACAGGAGATTACTTTGTTTTCTGTCTGGAAGGAATATTGTGCATGATTCAGAGATGTGGGTAAAGAACATGTGGCTGCTTCATGTACTTGGAAATCACTGCAGCTCTCCATCTGTATTCAGAGGCGACCGCATCTATGCGACTACACTGCTCCCATCTATCTGATGCAGATATTAGCCACTATTACCATCAACGTACATTTGCACTAGGGGTGTGCACCGGCCACTTTTCGTGTTTTGTGTTTTGGTTTTGGATCTGGATCTTTCTTCGTGTTTTGGATCTGGATTGGTTTTGCCAAAACCACCCTTCCGTGTTTTGGGTTCTGGGTTTTGTGTTTTGGATCTGTATTTTTTTTAAAAAAAGCATAAAAACAGCTAAAATCACAGAATTTGTTGGTTTCTCTGCTCCTATGCTATTATTAACCTCAATAACCTTAATTTCCACTCATTTCCAGTCTATTCTGAACACCTCACACCTCACAATAGTGTTTTCATGTCCAAAAGGTTGCACCGAGGTAGCTGGATGACTATGCTAAGCGACACGAGTGGGCGGCACAAACACGTGACCCATCTAGGAGTAACACTGCAGTGGCAGACAGGATGGCAGTTAGAAAAACTAGGCCCCAAACTGTACATAATGCAAAGAAAAAAAAGAAGTGCAAGATGGAATTGTCCTTGGGCCCTCCCACCCACCCTTATGTTGTATAAACAGGACATGCACACTTTAACAAATCAATCATTTCAGCGCCAGGGTCTGCCACACAACTGTGGCTGAAATGATTGGTTCGTTTGGGCCCCCACAAAACAAGCTGGCAATTAATGTGTCCCTGCACAAACTGGCTCTACGGAGGCAAGATGTCATCCTCATCCTCCTCATCCACCGATTCCTCACCCTCTTCAGTGTGTACATCCTCATCCTCACAAAGTATTAACTCGTCCCCACTTGAATCCACCACCACAGGTCCCTCTGTACCTTCTGGAGGCTGGTCTCCCTGGAAGAGCTGATAATTCATTTTGATGAACATCATCTTCTCCACATTCTGTGGAAGCAACCTCCTACGCCTTTCGCTGACAAGGTTCCCGGCTGCACTAAACACTCTTTCGGAGTACACACTGGAGGGGAGGCAACTCAGGTAAAATAGAGCCAGCTTGTACAGGGGCCTCCAAATTGCCTCTTTTTCCTGCCAGTACAGGTATGGACTGTCTGACATGCCTACTTGGATGCTGCCTCCACCATTCTGTCAATGGTGACAGTATCATATGCAGTGACAGTAGACATGTCAGAAATTGTTGCCAGGTCCTTCAGTCCGGACCAGATGTCCAAACTTGGTCCTGCCTGCCCTGCATCACCGCCAGCGGGTTGCTTAGGATACCTAAGTTTTTTCCTGGCAGCCCCAGTTGCGGGAGAAAATGAAGAAGGAGCCGTTGGCGTGTCACGTTCCGCTTCAGCTGACAGTGTGTTCACCAGCAGGTCTTTGCACCTCTGCAGGCTTGTGTCGGCCGGAAAGAGAGACACCACATAGGCTTTAAACCTAGGATCAAGCACGGTGGCCAAAATGTAGTGGTCTGATTTCAACAGATTGACCACCCTGGAATCCTGGCAAAGCGAATGAAGGGCTTCATCCACAAGTCCCACATGCCGAGCGGAATCGCTCCGTCTTAGCTCCTCCTTCACTTTCTCCAGCTGCTTCTGCAAAAGCCTGATGAGGGGAATGACCTGACTCAAGCTGGCTGTGTCTGAACTGACTTCACGTGTGGCAAGTTCGAAGGGCTGGAGAACCTTGCACAACACGGAAATCATTCTCCACTGCGCTTGAGTCAGGTGCATACCCCCTCCTTTGCCTATGTCATAGGTGGATGTATAGGCTTGTATGGCCTTTTGCTGCTCCTCCATCCTCTGAAGCATATAGAGGGTTGAGTTCCACCGCGTCACAACCTCTTGCTTCAGGTGATGGCGGGGCAGGTTCAAGAGTGTTTGCTGGTGCTCCAGTCTTCGGCACGCAGTCGCTGAATGGCGAAAGTGGCCAGAAATTTTTCGGGCCACCCAAAGCGTCTCCTGCACGCCCCTGTCGCTTTTCAGAAAATTCTGCACCACCAAGTTTATTGTGTGAGCAAAACATGGGACGTGCTGGAATTTGCCCAGATGTAATGCCCGCACAATATTGGTGGCGTTGTCAGATATCACAAATCCCCAGGAGAGTCTAAGTGGGGTAAGCCACTGGGCGATGATTTCCCTCAGTTTCTCTAAGAGGTTGTCGGCGGTGTGCCTCTTACTGAAACCGGTGATACACAGCGTAGCCTGCCTTGTAACGAGCTGGCGTTTCTGAGATGCTGCTACTGGTGACGCTGCTGCTGTTGCTGCGTAAGGTGATACATCTACCCAGTGGGCTGTCACAGTCATATAGTCCTTAGTCTGCCCTGTTCCACTTGTCCACATGTCCGTGGTTAAGTGGACATTGTGTACAACGGCATTTTTCAGGACACTGAGGACACTTTTTCTGACGTTTCTGTACAGTCTCGGTATCGCCTGCCTAGTGAAGTGGAATCTAGACGGGATTTGGAACCGGGGACACACTACCTCCATCAATTGTCTAAATCCCACTGCACTAATGGCGGATACCGGACGCACGTCTAACACCAACATAGCAGTCAAGGCCTCAGTTATACGTTTTGCTTCAGGATGACTGCTGTCGTACTTCATCCTCCTCGCTAAGGACTGTTGGAGGGTCAATTGTTTAGTAAAAGTAGTGGTGTTCCTACTTCCTCTCTGGGATGATGAACGACTCCCAGCAGCAGCAACAGCAGCAGCAGCAGCAGTAGGCGTAGCAATGCAGGATCCTCCAGAGGAATCCCGGATAGGAGAGTCAGTCATGCCAGTGACATGGCCTGCAGGACTACTTCCGATCCTGACTAAGGAGGAAATTGACGAGGAGGGAGTTGACAGTGTGGTTTGCAGGCGCTTGGATACAACAGGACAACGGAATTTAGGTGTCCCTGGACTGCTTACGGTCTTAGCCAAAGTTTCTGAACTTGACAGTAACTTTTTATGAAGGCGCTGCAGGTGCCGTATAAGGGAGGATGTTCCTAGGTGGTTGACGTCCCTACCCCTACTTATTTCACCTTTACATATGGTACATATGGCAAGACAGTTGTTGTCCGGATTTGGATAGAAATATTGCCAGACCAAAGAGGTGGAATGTTTGGTCTTCTGCCCAGGCATGACCGTGATGGGCTTTTTCATCCCACGGACAACAACTGTCTCCCCCGGAGCCTGATTTAAACAAACCACATCACCATCAGAATCCTCCTCGCCAACTTCCTCCTCAGCGCCAGCTACACCAGTATCCTCATCCTGTTGTACTTCAACAGTGACATCTTCAATTTGCATATCAGCAAGTGGACTGTGGGTGCTCCTTTCAGCACTTGCAGGGGGCGTGCAAATGGTGGAAAGAGCCACCTCTTCCCGTCCAGTGCTGGGAAGGTCAGGCATCGCAACCACCACCACACTTGGACTCTCCTTGGGGATTTGTGATATCTTCTTAGAAAGCACAGTTCTTCGCTGTGCTTTTGCCAGCTTAACTCTTTTGATTTTTTTAGTGGGAGGAGGGCTTCCATCGTCATGTGAAGCTGAACCACTAGTCATGAACATACTAGGGATCGACCTTAGCCGTTCCTTGCCACTCCGTGTCGTAAATGGCATATTGGCAAGTTTACGTTTCTCTTCAGCTGATTTAAATGTCTTTTTCAAGGTCATTTTCCTGAACTTTGCCATTTGGGATTGTATGTGCCCTCTACTATGACATTGGGCATCGGCCTTGGCAGACGACGTTGATGGCATGTTATCGTCTATGTCATGACTAGTGGCAGCAGCTTCAGCACTAGGAGGAAGTGGTTCTTGATCTTTCTCTATTTTATTTTTATCGGAGAAAGTTTAGTCCTCCATTTATGTTATATCGATTTGATATATACGTGCGGCTAAACACAGAAAATAATTTTTTTTTGGTTTGGACTGGAGTGTACTTTGGGGGTTACAGCACCCTTTAACGGTCAAGCCAGCCGGCCCTTATGACACAGGCGCACTCTTGGCACTACTTTGTTGATGCACGTGCGGCTACTGCGCACACAATTCACAAACACAGAAAATAATTTTTTTTTTGGTTTGGACTGGAGTGTACTTTCGGGGGTTACAGCACCCTTTAACGGTCAAGCCAGCCGGCCCTTTACTTATGACACAGGCGCACGCTTGGCACTACTTTGTTGATGCACGTGCGGCTACTGCGCACACAATTCACAAACACAGAAAATAATTTTTTTTTTGGTTTGGACTGGAGTGTACTCTCGGGGGTTACAGCACCCTTAACGGTCAAGCCAGCCGGCCCTTTACTTATGACACAGGCGCACGCTTGGCACTACTTTGTTGATGCACGTGCGGCTACTGCGCACACAATTCACAAACACAGAAAATAATTTTTTTTTTGGTTTGGACTGGAGTGTACTCTCGGGGGTTACAGCACCCTTAATGGTCAAGCCAGCTGGCCCTTTACTTATGACACAGGCGCACGCTTGGCACTACTTTGTTGATGCACGTGCGGCTACTGCGCACACAATTCACAAACACAGAAAATAATTTTTTTTTTGGTTTGGACTGGAGTGTACTTTCGGGGGTTACAGCACCCTTAATGGTCAAGACAGCCAGCCCTTTACTTATGACACAGGCGCACGCTTGGCACTACTTTGTTGATGCACGTGCGGCTACTGCGCACACAATTCACAAACACAGAAAATAAATTTTTTTTGGTTTGGACTGGAGTGTACTTTCGGGGGTTACAGCACCCTTTAACGGTCAAGCCAGCCGGCCCTTTACTTATGACACAGGCGCACGCTTGGCACTACTTTGTTGATGCACGTGCGGCTACTGCGCACACAATTCACAAACACAGAAAATAATTTTTTTTTTGGTTTGGACTGGAGTGTACTCTCGGGGGTTACAGCACCCTTAACGGTCAAGCCAGCCGGCCCTTTACTTATGACACAGGCGCACGCTTGGCACTACTTTGTTGATGCACGTGCGGCTACTGCGCACACAATTCACAAACACAGAAAATAATTTTTTTTTGGTTTGGACTGGAGTGTACTTTCGGGGGTTACAGCACCCTTTAACGGTCAAGCCAGCCGGCCCTTTACTTATGACACAGGCGCACGCTTGGCACTACTTTGTTGATGCACGTGCGGCTACTGCGCACACAATTCACAAACACAGAAAATAATTTTTTTTTTGGTTTGGACTGGAGTGTACTTTCGGGGGTTACAGCACCCTTAACGGTCAAGCCAGCCGGCCCTTTACTTATGACACAGGCGCACGCTTGGCACTACTTTGTTGATGCACGTGCGGCTACTGCGCACACAATTCACAAACACAGAAAATAATTTTTTTTTTGGTTTGGACTGGAGTGTACTTTCGGGGGTTACAGCACCCTTTAACGGACAAGCCAGCCGGCCTTTTACTTATGGGACACAGGCGCACGCTTGGCACTACTTTGTTGATGCACGTGCGGCTACTGCGCACACAATTCACAAACACAGAAAATAATTTTTTTTTTGGTTTGGACTGGAGTGTACTTTTGGGGGTTACAGCACCCTTAATGGTCAAGCCAGCCGGCCCTTTACTTATGACACAGGCGCACGCTTGGCACTACTTTGTTGATGCACGTGCGGCTACTGCGCACACAATTCACAAACACAGAAAATATTTTTTTTTTGGTTTGGACTGGAGTGTACTTTCGGGGGTTACAGCACCCTTTAACGGTCAAGCCAGCCGGCCCTTTACTTATGACACAGGCGCACGCTTGGCACTACTTTGTTGATGCACGTGCGGCTACTGCGCACACAATTCACAAACACAGAAAATATATTATTTTTTTAGCACTTGGGGGGAGCACCCCTGATGGACAGAGCACCCCCTGGACAACACTACAGCACCCCTTTAGGACTGGGACACTGCACAGGACTTTGGAGTGGACACAGCCCCTATGGAGAACTGACTGCACAACACAGTCCAGCCAGCCCCTATGGACTTTGAAGTAGTGGACACAGCCCCTATTAACAACAGCAGCACAGCACAACACAGCCAGCCCCTATGGACTTTGAAGTAGTGGACAACAGCAGCACTACACTACACTACACTACACAGCACTAACTCCCACCCTCCCTCTTCACTGTCCACAGCCGAGTGAGAAAATGGCGCCGACGCGGGTACCTTATATAGGATCCAAAACCCGCGAGACTCGGAAGGCGGGATGATGACGTTTTGCCTCGATGTCAGATCCGAGTCAGGCGGGAAAAGTCGAGCCTGACTCGGATCGGACTCGGATCGGGGGGGCTCGGGGGGGTTCGGATTTCAGAAATCCGAACCCGCTCACCCCTAATTTGCACCATAAACACGGGACATATTTACTAAGATGAGGTTTATCAAAGCTGTCAATGACCATTGACTTTGACTGATGGATTTGAAATGGTAATTGTAATACATGCAAAACAAGCCTAGCATAGAATTTATTACAGTGGCTGATTTAAATCCCATAGTCAAAGAGGCTTGGAAAACCAGCGTCTTGGTAAATTTACATAAAGATCTCTCACAGGTGGGTTTTAGTTTGAACATAACTGAAGATTGCAAACAACAATAGACAGCATTAATAAAACTATTTTAAGACACATATAGACATCTATTTCCAATATATAGATCATGAGCTTTTGCCCATTTTTTATCCCAGATCTAGTCATGATCTTTAGCCCATTGTCATCCCAGATCTAGTCATGATCTTTAGCCCATAGTCATTCCAGATCTAGTCATGATCTTTAGCCCATTGTCATCCCAGATCTAGTCATGATCTTTAGCCCATAGTCATTCCAGATCTAGTCATGATCTTTTGGCTATTGTCATCAGAGATCTAGTTATGATCTTTAAATTTTCCAAGTTTCAACTTCATTCACTAACCCCAGCCTGCCACTTTATAAGTGAAGATATAGGGGCTGATTCCTTGTCACACAAATAAAACACACACGCAAAAAGAAATATATGCATTTTTGCATATGTCCATCTAATTATGCATTGGACAAATCTTAGCCGGATCTATCTTTCCATTAAAAAAGTCATTTTGGGATTAAATCTGAGCTTTAGCAAAGCAAATGCAAATAACCACCCTGTTTTGTGGGAGTGTTATAGGAGCATTATGGAGGTATATGGAGATTGCATTGTTTCCCTTTGCTTGTGTGAGTTTCCTCCAGGTGCTCTGGTTTGCTCACATACTCCAAAAACATTGGTAGGTTGATTGAGCTCTGGGCCTAATTCAGACCCGCTCGTGAGCGCTGAGCGCTCGCAAGCAGGTCCATGTTGGCCAAGTGCGCATGCACACGACAGACCCAGCTTTGACGTGTGCATGCAAGAGACCCGGATAGTGATGGCCAAGCCATCACTATGGGTCTCGCTACAAAGGGGGCGTGCTGTCGATGGTGAGTGACAGCACGCCCCCTTTGGTGGGCGTGCCAGATGCGTGGCTGGCCAGACGGAGGCATTTCCATGGGAATACCTACCATCTGGGGCCGGCCCCACTGACATCACAAGTGATGTAAGTGGGAGTGCTTCAGCTCTGATAGAGCCAAAAGCACTCCAGGGCTTGCGGCAATGAGACCCTACCACAAGGGTCTCATCGCAAACCCGATGGTTGCGATGGTCTTGACCATCGCGACCGTCTTCCTGGCCGCTCGCTGTAGCTGTGGGTGGTCACCCACAGCTATTCGAGCGGCCAGGTGGCCACTCTAAAAATGAAGAGGGACGGCCCTGATTCAGAGCAATCGCTCTGTCAGAGTGTCCGGCTCTGAATCAGGGCCACTGTGTGTTAGAAAATGCAGACTGTAATTGCAATGGGGCAAGGACAAATGTGAATGATAAATATTCTCTAAACAGCACTGTGTTAAATATTGGCACTATATAAAAAAAATTATAATTAGAGATGTGCACAGACCTCCATGTTTTGGCTCTTAATTCATCTTCAAATTTTGGTTTTGCCAAACCACTCTCAAGGATTTTGGTTATGGATTTAATTTTATTTTGGTAATTTTGGTTTTGGATCCCTCAAAAAATGAATAAAAAAAACTAAAATCATGTAATTTTGATTTGTTTACATGCAATACATAACCCGAGTTTGTGTTTGAAAACAAAGTTCTGAACTGACTCCGGAACCGAGTGCAGACCAGTTTCAAGTCAGAAATTGAAAAATAAAACTTGATGAGACTTGTTACAACTCAGAACACCTAAATTTGATTGTTGTTGGTTTCTGGAAACCAGACGCACACATCTCTAATAATAATAATTGTTTCTGTAGACCAGAAGATTTATATAATATCACTATATTTTTATTGTGTATAATTTGTAGTTCTAAATTACTGTTTAGGATTTTATAACAGATTATGAGACATATTAAGACAATACAACAACAAAAGATAAATACAATTAACAAAGAGAAGACACTCCACTAACTTAAAATATTACAATAAAGATATTTATTACACAGTATATAATGAATATTTGGTAACAGCATTATCTGATTATTCAGATTTTAAACTCTTGCAAAAAGAACTTCCTCTACCATGAACAGAATCTGCATATTCTCCAACAACCTTATACGTTAATAATAATATTATTATTATTATTATTATTATTATTATTATTATTATTATTATTATTATCTATGATTTGGTGTAGAAAATGTCCTGACCTGTAATTGTTTTGGCACCTTATGTATATGTACAGTGACAGCTCCTTGGTGGAATATATTGCACATCCAGGTGCTAAATATTGGGTGGACGATTTTACAGAAATGGAAATATAAGTTAAGTGAGGAGGGGGGACGGATGTGTAAAAAAGGTAAAATGACTATGGATTAATAAATGACAACATGGAATAGATGTGTCCTCTTGCATCTTTGCCATTTTAGCAGCAAATCACACTACATATGGTGTGAGTCGTATACCCGCTAGCAGGTACACGCGCTGTGTTCGCACCCACAACTACTCCATTGGGTCGCATAGTGCAAACGCAGCATGAGGCATGCCATACACACGCAGCCTCGGCTAATTGCATGGCACGATGAATGCATACATTTGTAGCGCAATTGGGAAAGATGCAAGATTACACATATCTATGCAAAACTGGTGCACCCAACCCTATTTGTAAGTCACCTCACAAAAACACCAAGTAGGCATCTTAAGATTACTAAAATAGATACAGATGTGACCAGCTACATCTTTGCTGTGTATGTGGCAAATCATGCCATACTGGGTGTGAGGTGTGCACCCGTGAGCAGATATACGTGCTGCGTTCGCACACACGACTCCATAGGAAGGCATGGTGCGATGATAGTGCATTTCATAGTCTACTATAGCGTATGCTGCTGCAGGTAATTGTATGGCGCAATGTTTTAGCACATTTGTAGTGCAATCGGCAAGGATGTAAGAGCACACATTTGTATCAAATTTATCATTTTTTGTGCAGTACATTTCCTCATCTATGTATTATTCAAAAACAATTTAAACTCCAACTGCAGAACAAAAAATAATGATAAATTCTCATTTACCAGGCTCCATGTGAACAGAACAAGACAGAAGTGCTGGAGGTGGTTCTTCTCGGGTTTGGCAATCTCCAAAAAATAAAGAATTTGATTTTTGCCCTATTTCTTACAGCTTATATTTTCACTGCAATTGGAAACATGGTGATTATTAGTTTGATAACTACCTGCCCAAGGCTCCATTCTCCAATGTACTTCTTTCTCTGTAATCTGTCTGTAAGTGAAATGCTTTACACATCTATAGTTGCACCAATCATGCTCTATGTTGTGTGGTGGGATAGAGGATCCATGTCATTGTATGGATGCATCACTCAGATCTACTTGGGTGCATCAACTGGGAATGCTGAGTGCTTTTTCCTCACAGTTATGGCCTATGACAGACACCTGGCCATCTGCAACCCTTTGAGATATCCCACAATCATGACCATCAGGACATGTATCTATCTGGCAGTGTGGGCTTGGTTGTCTAGTTTTATAGTGATGATCAGCATAGCCAATGCAATCTGCAATTTACGGTTCTGTGATTTAAACACTATGGATTATCTGTTTTGTGATTTAGCTCCACTTCTACAGTTGTCTTCTTCAGATACCTCCCTGGCAGAAATAGAAATTCAACTTTTAGCCATGATTCTGTTCCTCTTCCCATTTGTGTTGATCATTCTTAGCTATGTCTCTATATTTTGGACCATCCTTCAAATTTCTATCAAAACTGTGAGTCAGAAAACATTCTCCACTTGCAGCTCACATCTTGCATCTGTCTGTACATTCTTTGGGGCTATATTCATTGTTTATTTGGTTCCTTCTCGACAGGTCTCATTAAATCTAAACAAAATCCTCTCTCTGTTATACACAATTGTGACTCCACTACTTAATCCTATAATCTATAGTTTAAGAAATCAGGAAATGAAGGCATGCTGTATATCTTACTTTCCATCAGTACAAAGAAAGCAATTGGTACAGCCAATAACACAGTAATGTCAAAGAGTATGAGAGGATATTAGATATTTCATATTATTTTGACTAGACCAGTGGTTCCCAAACTTTTTTGGATCACGGCGCCCTAGAGTATCATCACTGTCTTTGTGGCACCTCTAAATTTAAGTTTGTTATTGTGAAATTCAGAAAAAAAATATAGTAAAATAGTAAAGTGAAGTAAATTGTGCTGACCTGTCATCCTTAGGTTCAGATATGTGGTGGTGGACTGTTTGCACTTCTGTTTGTTCACATATTTACATTACATTGATCACAAATAATTTGATTTGGTGGTGGACCACAAACCAGAGGCACCCCTTCAAGTGTCCCAAGGCACCCCAGGGTGCCAAGGCACACAGTTTGGGAACCACTGGTCTAGACCATTAAAATTAAGTTAGAGGGTTATCAATTGGAAACATTTGGCTTTTTAATTGTTTCCTTTACATTTTTAGAAAGAACAAAAGCCATTTTATCAGCCATGATCTTCAGTATCAGTTATTACATTTTATAGTAACTGTTACATGTGAAGTGTGTTTTCATTATAGTATTAAACTCCAGTTCAAATATGTAATGCATTTGTCTAATGAATACTTTATAGAAAACCTAATATTGCCTACTCTGTGATACTATCTTGTCAAAGTCAATAAAACCAATTAAAATGTTATATTTACATGTTTTTGTCTATGTGTAAGGAATGAGCATTATCCAGCTACAAGACATGGTTATTAGCACTCATTGGTATCTGTGGTGCCTTGTCTCTGTAAATGCTAAATTTCCAGGCTGGATACATTCTGTAAGATGTCACCAACTCAGGTATATCTTTGTGGTTGTAATGTTACTATATTTGTCCTTTTGTCCTTTTATACCGAATGTGTAGATTAATATTGCTTCCAGTATGGTGCATTCTTTCAATGCATTAGATTTTATATAAAATATATTTTTGTTAAAACTCTAGGAAAGTGTTTCTCCATTAACCTTCCCTTTCACCAGATCTCAATCCTACCTAACATCTAATGTATATCTACAGCAGAGAATAATTTGCATATTAAATAGACATGGACAAGCCTACTGTACCTGTCCGCTATATTTGTATCTTATTTACACCTTCACACCTTAAATAATAAAATATTATCTTGAAACTCAGCATATAGTTACGTGAACACAAGGCTTGATTGATCGCACGTTGTGTATGCAAATTGCATAGGTAGTGCTGTCGCACAGCAAGTCATTAGCACGCCCAGTATTTCTTAGAGAGCGATCACATAGTGTATGCAGACACCCACCAGCCTGTTTTAAAATGCCCACTTGTGCATGTCATGTCCAGGAAGTGTATGCAACCATCAGAACATCGGGTAACATCGGATGCTATCTCAGCGCTTGAAGTTGACTATACCCTGCCGCAAGCACTGCGAGCAATTCAGTATAAAAACAAGCGAGGTGACATGTACTAAGATACTGTCTTATAATTATGCACACCTCTAACACGCCATTGAGATGCTCAGGCATGCCTATGTTTGCACCTCCACTACCCCGTTTTAATGGCCAGCCCCTGTTACCACCTACAAACGGCTTCTCCTGTCACTCACTCTGCTGGGCTGTCTATGTGCTGCGAGCGAGTGCATTGTGAACTTTCACTAAGGAATGCACATGCGCACTGCAATTATTAACCATGCACACCATCAGCAGCAGCGAGAGTATGCAACTTAGCGAGCGGGTCGGAATGAGCTCTACAGTGCATTCTTTATGTTTCCCTAAATGTAATGTCATTCAATCCATACCAACAATATTATAGATGTATACTGTAGAATGATTGACACAATCAGTCACTTGAAAAAGCAGACTAAGAGCTATGCATTACTTGGTTATGCCAAAATAAAAAAAATAAAAAACATATGCAGCAAAGACAAAGATTGGTGTCGCACCTGGCATGGTGCTAAAGGAAAAGTCCTACAGTAGAAGACCATGACATGTGTACCTCTTCAACCTTCCTTTTTTCTGGAATTATAGATGTGCGCAGACCCCTGTGTTTTTGGTTTTGGTTCTAATTCATTATTTTGTTTTGGTTTTGGCACCCTCAGTTTTGGTTCAGATTTCATTTTGGTTTTGAATTTCTTTTACAAAATTGTAAAAACAGCTAAAATTGTTTAATTTGGACCTGCTTTTGTTCCTTTGGATTAGTATCTTCAAAAAACATTATTTCCAGTTATTTCTAGTCATTTAAAGACCACCTCACAGCACCTGAAATCCCAATGGCAAGACAAAAACACACGAGATTTGTTTTTTAAATCCAAGTTTGAGCATCGTGAGAAGACCCGAGTTAGTACTCGGTTCCACTCGGAACCCCAAGGTGATTCCAAACTGGAACTCTATTCGACTTGGAACTCCTAAGTTTGGGTGTGTTCGTATTACAGTAAACCGAACCTGCACATCTCTATTAAATATATACATACAACCAATTTCTGTCTGTGTTTGAGGACAATTAATTACTAAATATTTTAATATTGTTGACTTTATGTTGCATTTCTTTCTATGATTGTGTGCAGAGCCTATAACCAGAATACAATGCCATTACCATACATTGAAGTGGTATATATCTTTTTTCTGCATTCATATTTTTTAATTTATATGTTATTATATGTTTATATCTGTTGATGTTGTATTTTTTTGTTAGCGAAAATAAAAGATCCATTTTATAAAATGTATATATAGGAGTGCCCCTGTAAAAGTCTTTTACGCTTTCAAATCCAGTCTGGTATTTTGGCTCTTGGAGTGCACCACCGATATTTATAATATTATTTTATTAAGATACACTCATACTCAATCTAGGAAATTTTTCTGTAATATGCTTTATGTTAGAGGATAATAATTTGGTTTTTGTTCTCCTATATGGACCTTGTGCACTGACCTGCCCCTACTTGTACAAATGTTCCTAAAATAATAAACTAATAAAGGTAATAATTATCATTCACATTAAAACATACTTGTTTATATGGACATATGATTGTATCAGAGTAGTTACTTTATTCTCTTCCTCTTCTGAATGCAATGGAAAAAGGAGAGTACAATTACATATTGTAATAAAATGATACAAATTAAACTTCACTTTTGTGAAGTGTTTATTGGAACTAATAGGGATATTGTGTAATCCTTATCATTTAGGTAATTTATTTTTCCAACAAAAAGCGACTACTGTTATTATCTTTATCACCAAAGAAGTCACACCTATTATATAACGGCTCATACAGTATGCAGATTTTTAGAATTTCGTCATAATCTATAAGGTTTAGAAATAACCATCCCAGACATTTATTAAGTGGAAAGAATGATTAAAACAATGGAATGTGGGGTCTATTTACTAAGCCTTGGAGAGAGATAAAGATATCAATCAGCTCCTGTCACTTTATAGGGTGTTTGAAAAATGTCAAGAGCTGATTGGTTAGTACTTTATCTCCATCCACTTTATTTCTCTCGTAGGCTTTGTATATAGACCCCCATAGTGTAGACCATGTAATATGTTTTATATGGATACAATTTTATACATACATTTAAATACAAAAAGTGCATACTACCCTGGTTGCAGAATAATTAGGGAGGGTTTTATGAAGTTATTGAGGATCCTCTACAACCTCAACCTACTTCCTTCTTAATAGAATAATCAATCAGTAGGTGCTCTCTGCCTAACTCTATAGCATAACTGATGCATCTCAAACAATATTTTTTCAAATTGATTTATAGAGGAGGAGCTCTGTTTATATACCCGACACAAAAAAAAGAGGACAATTGGTCTCTGGTCTGCAAACCAGAAATGGTCCAACAAAGCTTTATCACAGTCATGACATTGATAACATGAACATGATAAATGTACATAATGAATACATGACACAAAAGCTTCTGAGACCTGGAGCGCATAAAGCAATTATATATATATATTTTTTTTTAAAACTTTAATATAATTCACTATAATATGAATAAGCATCATAAAATTATGCAAATAGAAATCTCATTATGAATATCAGGGTGCAAGAGATTCATACACATATAGAAATATGTTGTACAAATACACAAGAAAATAAATTGCACAGAATGATATTATACACACAAAAAATAGAATGAAAGCCAATCCAATTGAATATTTCTTCTAAGTAATCATGTGGAGAGCCTAAACTAAAAAAACATCAGATGGGAAAAGGGAAAGATAAAAATAAATCAAGATCAGGGGGTATATTTACCAAGATACAGGTTCTTTAGAAGTGAAGTTGTTGTCCATAGCAACCAATCAGATTCTACTTATCATTTATGTAGCACCTTCTAGAAGATAATAGCTAGAATCTGAATGGTTGTTATGGGCAACAACTCTGTTTTTAATAACTAACACTTTACTAAATACCGACAGATCGTTATATACTCACAAAAGTCAAAAGTATTTCTAATCAGGATCTTAAGAAACCTCTTTAACTCAAATCCTGATTAAAAAATCTTAGAAGTAAAGTCTTTAGATTGTAAATCCAGGTAATTTCTGCTTTTGTAAACATTGTTTCGACATCACCATACTTCTAGCCTGACTTAACACACAATGGGCTTGAATCAGACCCACTCATTAGATGCGTTTAGATGCTAACAGCATGTGCAAATCTGGCACACCCCCAGCTAGGCAAGCAATCACAAGGCATGGCAATAGCAAACCCACTATGTCTTGGCATGTGATCGCTTTGTGTATGCAGATGCGCACCAGCCTGTCTTAAAATGCCCACTTGTGCACTCCATCTCCAGGAAATATATGTAACCATCGGTTCCATTGGATGCATTCACAACACTTATGGTTGACTATACCCTACTGCAAGCACTGCAAGCACTTTAGTGTAAAATTCAACCAGGTGACGTGTACTATGATTCTGCCTCTTAATTATGCACACCTCTGAAACAGCGTTGAGATGCTAGGGCATGCCTGTATTCACACATCCACTCTCCTGTTTCTAGCAGCCAGCCCCTGTCACCAACCACAAACAGCTTCTCCTGTCACTCATTCTGCCAGGCTGTCTATGCCCAGTTAGTGAACACTTACCGTTCACTCGGACTGGTTAGTTTACTGTGATGTGCACACATGCGCAGAATGCAAATAAATGGCTGCCTGCATTCAAATGTTTCCTAGCGAGCAGGTCTGAATTGGGCCCAATGTTCATAAAAATGGTCATGATGGAAAATTTATTTCCTAATTCTGGTTTGCAGACCAAAGCCCGAAGATCCACTTTTTGTGTTGAAACAACAGATTCTCAATTCCACATTGACTTAAAAAAATTATTATTTGAAATACATGAACAATTTGGTTGAGTGAAAAATAACTTTACCTAAAGGATGAGCGTTGCACATTTGTATTTCCATTAAACACTTTACAATTTTATTTTCAAAGTTTTATATTTGTTACCATAATACAATTTTCCTCTCTTTTTTCCATTGTATTCCTACAAAGAAGAGAATGCGTGCAGTTAGCATCCCGGCATGCTGGATGCCGATGGCTGAAATACTAGTGCCAAAATCCTGACAGTGAAGGAATCCCGACACCAGAATACCGACCACCTGCATCCCTCAGATAAGTATCAAAGGTTCAGGGGATGTTTAAGGTGCGTGGTTAGGTTTAGGCACTAGGGGGAGGGTTAGCGTTAGGTACTAGGGGGAGGTTAGGTTTAGGCACCAGGGAGAGATTGTTAGGTTTAGGGTTTGGGGAGGGGGAGGTTAGATTTAGGCTCTGGAGGGGGATTAGGGTTAGGCACCAGGGAAGGAGGGACATGGATAGGGGTAAAGGTCGGACTTACCTTGTTCCATATGGGTGTCAGGACAGCTGAAACCAAGTGGCGCAGATTAGATATTGGTCCAGTCTTACAATGTGCATTTCTGAGGGTAGCATAGGTGGTAGTAGGATAATTTACATTAAATTGATAAGCTTTCAGATAATGTAAAGCTTTAGCAGCTTTGAAAGAGTCTGATCTGACTTGGTAGATAATTCCTCAAGTTGGTAGCAGCAAGGGAGAAGTCTTTTTGATTGGATTGAGAGGGGGCGATGTGCTGGTGAGAGGGCAAGAGTGATAGTTTATTGAATTGAGATGTATGGAGGTGTAGTATCAAGTGGTTTTACATGAAATGCTGTATGACTTGTGAGACTTCGGTTCTGCGGGACACTATATTGATTTGCAAAGTGGTGCAGCACACATGTGGAGACCAGTCTTGCTATGGAATTTCAAAAATATGAATTGGGCTTAGGTAGGTGAGTGGAAGATAGGTGAGTGGAAGGCCAGATAGCAGGATGTTGCAGTAGCTAAGGCAGGAGATGAAGAGACAGTGTATAAGAGTTTTATTTAGCATTCTTGGTAAAAAAACAGATGTCTGTAGAGATGTGCGGGTCTGGTTTTATTTGGTTCTTATCGCCAAATTATCGCAAGTTCAGATTAGTTAGTTATCTTATTGGCTTTCCAAAACAAGTGACAGCTGGATAGCGAATATGATGCTGTTTTTGAGATCCAAATAAATCTGAGTAAAACCGAACAGCACATCTCTAGTTTTCTGGCAATCAATATTGTTGTTAGAATGTGCTACCAATACTCTACTCTTGGGGATGTGAGTGAATGAGTGGTCTTCCACAGTAAATGACCTGTAGCATGCATATATTTTTTTCATAATCATCTTCCTCAATTGACAAATAAAAATTGTCTACTGGGACCAAATGTCTTAATAAAATGTTTTCCCATTAAATATATATGTGCAATTATATGTAGTTCATTTTGCCTTTCTGGTTCTGCCTCTGCTCTATGCCTTTCTTCCTCTCTGTTAACAATCTCTCAATTTTGTCTCCAAGATATGCCTCCCACTCAAAAACTGCCTACCCCACCTGACTAGACTCAAACCCTTCAATCCTTCAAATACTTGCTCAATAAACACCTTTTCACTAAAACCTTTCAAAAGGTGTGGGTTTTCATTTGTTTTTCTATTCCTTTTCCGCCTTTTTTTTATAAATCTTTTTTATTGAATTTTTGCAAAAATATTTTCACATTCATCAGTTGGCATAAATATGATTAGAATCAAATTATACAATAAAACATGAAGAATTCAAATGGCAAGATAAACTCAAATAAGTTGCCAACGTAATTTGATGGAATCATAACAAATTATACAATATATAAAGATTATCCAAAATATTTAAGTAAAATAAAGGGAGAAAAGGGGGGGTCCTGTCCTGTAGTTCCTGTCTGGTCACGCATTTACATTCCTACCATACCTTTCTGCAACCAATGAATTGTATAATAGTGTATTATTAATACCTTTATTTTATGAGGTTTACCACATACAGTATACTGGTTAGACCAGCAAGCCCATCCATTTAAGTTAAGTAGAAGAAAGACAATCTACTCATCTGCCTGTGTTGGTAAGGTCAACAGTTTTCTATTCAAAGACCATACCGTATTTTCAAAGATTTTCATTATGTCCGGTTCTATTGTGCAATTTAAATGTTGTCAAAAGATTCCCCATCTTCTAAAGAAAATTCCACTCCCTTTTCTATATCAGGGAATGCTACGGATTCAGTGATATACTGTACACTCTTAAATTTTTGATCTTGTCATGTACTAACCGAAAAGGGGCAAATAAAGTTGGATGTGTATCACTATGAGAGAGTTTCTGCAATGGGAGCGCCTCAGACTTGTTGTAATTTATTTTGTACCCAGCGAATGAGCTAAATGTGCCAATTATTTTAAGAATGGCAGGGATAGAGATGTCAGGTCGAGATTGCATTAAAAGCATATCTGCGAAAAGTGATAGTTTATACTGTTTCACTCCTAACCGTATGCCATGAAACTCTGGGCAGTTCCTTAGCGCCACCGCCAGTGGCTCAAGAGCTAAACCAAAGAGCAGGGGAGACAAAGGGCAGCCCTACCTCATTCCACATTGTATATTGAACAGTTGTGACAATTGTCCATTGACAAAGATTTGTGTATATGGAGCGTGATGCAACAATTTGATAACATTTAGGTAAGCCTCCGGGAACCCAAACCTACCAAGTGCCTGGAAAAGGTGATCCCATGTAACCATATTGAAGGCTTTCTCTGCATCAAGTGAGAGTAACACATTGGGGCTCAAGCTCCCAGAAGACTGGATCTGATATATCAGGGTAAGCACTTTTCTAACATTGTTTCTGAGTGTCTCCCCCAGACAAAACCTGTCCGATCGTTATTTACTAAAAAAGAAACTATGATTTTAAGCCTTTCCGCTAATCATTTTGTGAATATTTTGTAGTCTGAGTTAAGTAAAGATATTGGCCTATAAGAGGCAGGGGACAAGAGATCTTTACCTGTTTTGGGTATTAATCTAATTAGCGCTGCATTAAAATAAAGTGGCATGGAGCCACTAGTTATTATAGTATTATAGAATTTAGTCAGTGTGGGTACAATTTTATCTTTAAGTATCTTAAAGAACTCCCCACTGAGTCTATCGGGGCCTGGGGTTTTTGACAATTTTAGAGACTGAACAACTCTACTTACTTACTCCTCTGAAATAGGTGCCAGTAGAGCTTCTATGTGCTCTGGGGTGGTTCATGGTAAGGTCACAGAGTCCCAAAACTGTTTTTTATTTTCTGTGGATATAGAGCCCTGACTATATAGTTTGGAGTAAAACTCCAAAAGAATAGTTAGTACTTCCTCAGTCTTTGTCCTCCCTTCTCATCTTGCAAAGCTGTTATTACAGCCGAAGTACCTTGTCCTTGTAAAAGATGAGAAAGTAGCCTACCTGACTTATTCCCGTACCTGTAAAATCTATATCTAGAAGTTAAAAAATTTTTGTCCGACTCTTGTGAAAGAGCATTAAACTGTGGGCGTGATACAGACCTGCTCGCGAGCGCACAGTGCTCGTGAGCGCACAGTGCTCGCAAGCGGGTCGATGGTCCCCCACTGTGCATGCACACGCCGGAGCCTGCTTTGGTGTGCACATGCGTGAGACCTGGCCAGCGACGGGTGCTACATCGCTACGGGTCTCACACCAAAATGGGGTGGCTATCAATTGTGATTGACAGCTCATCCCATTTTGGAGGCAGGCAGGGGGGATGGCTGGCCAAATGGAGGCATTCCTGAAGGAATGCTTGCCACTTTGGGGTGGCCTCAGTAGTGAGCTTTCAGCTCTATTAGAGCCGGAAGCTACCTGGGGCTTGTGATGGACGAGACCCTACCACAAGGGTCTCGTTGCAAGCCTGATGGTTGCGACCATCAGGACCATCACCTTTCCACTCGCAAATGCTGTGGGTGGTCAACCACAGCTTAGCGAGCGGTCAGGAGGCCGTCTCTAAAAAAAAAAATGCCGCCCTAATTCAAAGCGAGCACTCTGAAAGAGCGCCCGGCTCTGAATCAGGCCCTGTGTTTTATTGGTGACATATTTCAGTCTGTTCACTGTTGTAGGATGTTTTGAGTATATATGAAATGATTTGGACATGTTTTCCTTTGTCTCTGGAAAAGAATCAGAGTGTAACATGATTTGTGCTCTAGTATAAGAAATTATATGACCTTTCAAAACCATTTTTTGCCATTTGCCAAATTAAGACTGGGTCTGACTTATGGTTCTCATTATTAGATGAATAATCTACCCAAGCTGAAAGTAAGGATTGTTGGAAATTACGAGACGAGGCCATGTAGATGGGAAATTTCCACTGTCTATGTCCTCTCCCAGAATCCCCAGAATCTATGTCAAGCCACACCATCTCAAGATCTGATAATGCAACCAGATCAATATCTATCCCAGAGATACTTGGTGATAAGTGTTTCAAAAGAAGGAGGTAGTTTAGACAGGAGAGAGACCCATGTGCAGCAGATACACACATATATGCGCGTGTTGTAGGGTTTCTCTCACTCCAGATATCACCAAGATTCAAATGAGTACATATAAACTTAATACCTTTGTGGGAAGAGATTTTTCTCTGTGCCATGGGGCCATTGTGATCCAGTTGTGGTGCAGCCACTGTATTAAAATCTCCTCCAATTAAAATACTAGAATCTAAATATGCATAAAGTTTTCTGACTACTGTCGTGAAGAAGGATCTACAAAAAACAGTCAGAGCATATAAAGAGCATAGTGTAATATGTCTTGAACCAAAAGATATATTCATTATCACAAATCTTCCATTTGGATCACATATCTTAGTATGTATAGTGTAAGGTACAGATTTTTTAATTAGTACAGCCGTTCCTCTAGATTTCGAGTTGTAAGATGCATAAGCCACTATTTTATATTTAAACTTTGTCAGTTATTCATGTTCCTCATCCGTAAGATATGTCTCCTGTAACATGGCTACATCAACAGTTAACTTGTTCAGAAGTGTAAGTATTTTCATTCTCTTAGCTGGTGAAATAATTCCACCAACGTTGAATGTACAAAATTTCAATAAGGCCATCAAAGAGCAACTTTAAGTTTATGTTGAGTGAAATAGGTGTTCGGAAATATTATCGGTAGAGGTAAGCCTGTCACACAGTGTAGGAGATATGTAAAATATCACAACCAAAGACCATTGGTTGTGATACAACCAAAGACAATTTGCAGCGGGAGGTACACCAGATCTTATCATAAAAAATAAGAGGTATCAGACAGGACCAGGGGAAGGAAAAACATAAAAAAGTATGCAAACATGGTGCCATCCTTCTATTCAAAAAGAGGGTAAAACATATAAACACATCAACAAGTAACTTTGACAAAGGGAGCTCAGGAGCAACCTTTGTCCAACAAAATTTCCATCGTGAAGTGCAGGGATGTCCCCAAACCATGGGAAAATGCCTCAGGTCACAAAGGGTATAACCTACCCCTCTCCGGTTTCCGGGATTCCAATAAAACTAGATCAAATAGTAACTTAGCGTAATTGCTCATTTTGAGGTGTTCACACATACCAATACATCCTAATTACTGGTCAATATGATGGAAGAAATTCTACTATTCATATTACACCCTAATATCAGCAGAGATAAAACATCAAACTCTCACTTTGAGTTTACCGAACAGTAAGCTTGTAAAACGTTCAGTTAGGCATGACATTAGCCCTATACTTTTCTTTTCACAAAAACAAAGAAAAGATAGAAGGGGCTTTTAAGCTTTATAGTAAGCAAACCCATAAAGGTTGGATCTTACGTCAGTCCTGGTCAAGCATAGTTGAATCTGAGACATGGTCGGTCGCCTCACCCTCATCCACCTGTAGATAGCCTCGTGCCTCATCAACTGTAAGAAAGTCCATGAAACTGTCATCGTTTAATATTCATAGTCAGGCCAGAAAAAGAAGTGCAAAACATCAGTTGGACTTGAGTAGAGCAGAGCATATTGGCGTAAACTCTCTCTGGGCCTTAGAAGCATCTGCCGAAAAGTCTTGGAACAGGAGAAGGCGATGGGACTCCCAGTCCACCAAATCTCTTTCCTAAATGCCTTCCATAGTTCCACCTCTTGGGCATAATTAAGGCAGCAAAATATGATGGCTCTGGGTCGTATGTTTAAATTTCCCGTTGTGGGACCCAAATGGTGCGCTCGCACCATAACCAGAGGACCTGAATCTGAAGTAAACTGTAGTAGTGAAGGCAGTGTGGTTGAGACAAAATCCACCAACGCCTCAGATTTAATGGTTTTTGGTAGTCCCACCAGGCGTAAATTGTTCCATCTTGAACGGTTTTCGAGGTCATCGATTCTATTTTGAATTTGAAGTTTAAGTTTAGAATCTCAGTCAACTTGCTGTCACAATTGGGCAATATCTTGGAATGCTTCACCTAAACGTTGTTCATTCATTTTCACCTGTGTATTTGTCTGGGTTAGCTGTTTCTTTAAATCTTTAATAAATGCTGTGAATTTATCCATCTGCTGCTGTAATAATTGTGTCATGGTTTCTTTTTATTGCTTTAGCAATGTCTTTATACGAAATGGGATTTGAAGTTTGTGGGTTAGAACCCTCTATCGAAGATTCGTCCTGCCCTACCGCGTTTGTTGGTAAACCATCTGCTTTGCGACCACCTCCTCGTGATCGTGGAGCCTTAGGCATGACAAACTTCTCCATTGCTAACCATGTGGAATTTTAAGTTGAATATAGGCACAGACTTTTATAGGCAGAGAAAAGATCTAGCAAATGAGGGCATAATAGATTAATTAACTTCAATATATAGCTCGCCTGTAGAGATAGATCATTCTATATACCATTGGATCCCAGCAACCGACATGAGATTAATTCA
This sequence comes from Taudactylus pleione, assembly GCA_031769625.1. NCBI lineage: Eukaryota > Metazoa > Chordata > Amphibia > Anura > Myobatrachidae > Taudactylus > Taudactylus pleione. Next base: position 3,547,441 of record JAUIMM010000267.1, read on the forward strand.
CCTCAATATATATGTCATCCCCTAGAGACAAATCATTTTATATACCATTGGATCACGTAAATCGACATGAGAGGGGAGGGAGAGGGCATCACCTTATGGATTCATCGTGATTCAAATAATCAGTTTCATACTGCAGAGGTATTTGTCAATGGCCATTGATATGACACAGAGGCATGGAGTGGCTCTTCACCCTACCAGGAGGAAGGGTCCACCACAAAGCTGGGTCCATGATGCATGCCTTTCTCAGGATATTGTTCTTTAGTCACTCCTAGATATGTGGCAGGCTAGAGAAGCTGTGTTGGGGACAGTAGAGGGGGATCCTCAACAAACAGCTCAATGGCACAAGCTCTTCTTACCCCCAGCGTCTTCTCCTGTCTGAGAGGTAGATACTTGCGGCACCGCCGGACAGTGCAGCTGAAGTCTCTTCTCCGTCTTGGTAGGTAACATCCAGGAGGTCTGTTTTAGCAGAAATTGAGAGGCAGGGGGGTTGAGGACCAGCTGGGGCTTCTGGTACCTTGCACTGTCCACCAGAAGTATGCCAGTATGGCTAATGGAGAGATCCAAAGGTGGAAGTAGGGGGGCCCACATGGGGGTTGAGGGCCTGCTGGGGCTTCCAGGTGATAGCCTGCAGTGTCCCCTCTATGTAAGGGCTAATGATGCGGTCCATGGGTGGGCAGAAATAGCCGTCAGTTGCCGTCGGGTGCGTGCCAATAATTGGGGCCCTGGCTCCAGTGTTGTGCTAGGCCTGATACCCATAGGTCAGCCGCGGCAGTCGGAGTCAGCGGCATTGGTCTCCCGGTGATAAGTGGAGAGTGGGGGGAGCTGTATCGCTTTGTTGGGATGTGAGGGAGGCCGGTTTTGGACCATTGGAAGCAGGGTTGGTGGGAGCTGCAGAGATGTGCATCCTGCTTGGTGAGCTGCTAGGCCACACCCCTTCTGCCTTGTTTTAATCTCATATCCTTGAAGCAAATATTCTTTTTTTTATCATTAAATAAGATAGCATAATTAATAACTCATTTTACCCCATTAATAGCCTTCTTGCAAAGATTTACCTAGGGAAAATACCTTTGAATCATTAGGATGATTTCATTTAAGAAAGAGTGCACAAAAGTATAACATAGAGAAAAAGTATATTATTATTAACAATTGATTCTCATAAAATTCACATATAGCATATCATAAAACAGTATTAGTCACATACAAAGTAAGATATAGAGAGATATAGAGTTAGTATGGAGTGTGGGAGTATGGCATGTAACATGTTCCTGTGTGTCCAGTCCACATGGCCTGAAGCTAAACTCCATTTTGAATGTAGGGAAACTTCCATGATCCTATAGTCTCTGTAAACCACAAACCTGTAATGCCTGACCTATTTAAACAAATTAGATTCATCATTCCAACAACACTGATTCAAGCCTATGATCATAATTATGACACTAAACAAACTTATTCAGACATCTTTGCAATACAAACTATTATAAATACACAGATTATTTAACGGATGTGGATTGCTAAGGATACATGGTAATAAGTGAATGACAAAAATAATTCACTTGGCATATATGATACCCATTAGTGCGAAGTGGTGCTCGGCTCACTTTAAAGATGTCTTGGTAAAAGGGGCAACAATGTTCAGCAAGTTCAAAAATGATTACCATCCAATCTTAACCTGAAACATATGCGCCACAACTGTGTGATAGATTTCAGGCAAAGAATCTATAATATAGTATTCCAGAATGCATAAACTATAACATTGTATAATACATATGAACAGATGACACCCTCCAACTATTCCATCTTCAACACATATATATATACAGCTAAAACAACAATATATCTTAATGTTAACCATATAACAGCTATATCAGAATACAGCCAGTATTCACAATCCTGTGCATCCCAGGCTGTACCATTGTTCCAAGCACATGGTTCAAAGGGGAGGGGTGCAAGAACACATGGGCGTGTCCTTCTTTGATTCCAAAATGCACTGCACATCTAACCATATCTTCTTCATCAAATACATCTACAGATACAGCAACAATATATATAAGACCAATACTGTTACTACAGCCAGCTATCCAGATATAAATAAATGCAGTACTACATCACATAATAATTATTACTCTTAAAGCTAATAAAATGCATTACTGCCTTATAACCTTATGATATATGAACATACAAATGCTCCACTATAATTCACTATACCTTATGCACACAAAACACAACACAAATACAATATACAGTTAATACTATTCAAACTACTACATTATTTCTGAAATGTTTCACTTAAGCACAATGGCCCTCATTCAGAGCCGTACGCTCTGAGCAGAGCGCACGCTCTGAATGAGGGCCGGGCTCCATTTTCATGGAGCATCCTCCTGGACGCTCGTATAGCTGTGGGTCACCACCCACAGGCTATAAGAGTGTGCATTGTGATGGTCGCGATGGTTGAGACCATCGCGACCATCGAATTTGCGAGCCGGGGCCTGCGGTTGAGGATTTCAACCGCAAGCTCTGGAGTGATTTTGGCTCTATCAGAGCCAAAATCACTCCCACTGACATCACTAGTGATGTCAGTGGGCCGGTTTCTGACTGGAGGCGTTCCCGTGGGAACGCCCCCGTCAGGGAGGCACGCCCCCGGCACACCCACCAAAGGGGGCGTGCTGTCAATCAACATTGACAGCACGCCCACTTTGATCGGACACAACGAGCGAAGGACTTTCCTTCGCTCGTCGCGTCTGGCGCATGCGCACGACGGAGCTCCCTCCGTCGTGCGCATGCTCAGTCCATAACATCGACCCACTTGTGAGCGGACAGCCGCTCGCGAGTGGGTCTGAATCAGGCCCAATATCCATTAACCATTAATGTCATGTCCATGTTAGCCATCTATTTCACATATAAACCTATGTAATCCAAGTTCCATAATCTGACCATGTGTGGGTTAAGAGAAAGAGAAATGTTTCCATTGAGGAGAGAAAGATACAGTGCATCCAGAAAGTATTCACAATGCTTCACTTTTTCCCCTGTTAGTACCTAACCCTAACCCTCCCCCTAGTGCCTAACTTTAAACTGTAAAGCTAACCCTCCCCCCAACCCCGCTGTGTACATTCAGGATTCCGTCAGTCGAGATAATGACGCCGAGATTCTGAGCATTGGAATCCCCATGGTCGGGATATTGTCCTCATCCCATAAAACTAGTCACTTACTCTACATAAATGGGAGCATAGTAATATAGGATTGCTAAATGAAGTGAACATTTTTAAGGTATAAATAATCAAACACCCTCTTACCCAAATGGCCTGCAATTGGCAAATACGGAATGACCAACACAAAATTGCAATCATTAATCAAATTAATTTATTAAAAGAAAATCACAAGTGCTCTAAGGGATACATTCACTAAGATTTGAGTTCGGTTGAGATTGCAATCTTGGGTAAGTTTAGGCATTTGTTTTAACTCGCAAATTTACTAAATATAAACTCGGGTGAGTTTGGGATAGATTTTTCTTTTTTCACTGAAAAACTTGTGTGAGATTGCAAACTCGAATAAACTCACCATCGACCAAATTCTGAAGTACTTTTCATGGAAAAGATACAAATCGGGAATTTACTAAGAAACTTGAAGCTAATTAGAAGTTTCAAATAGATTACCTCCTGTGCTTCGAGTTTGCCAGAAACATACATAGATCAGTGTGATTTGAGTATGTTTCTGCTAGGTAACCTTCTTTAAAGTGTTAATTTTTAAAAAATAATGACAATCACCAGCCCGGGGCTGCTCAGCCAGTTCTGGTTCCTAAAAATACAGGGGAAAAAATCACTAGGGTCCCCCCATATTTTAGGAACCAGCATCTGGCTGCTGAGCCATACCTGGTTTTAAATATAGGAGGTAAAATTATGTTGGGCTCTTCTATATTTAAAACCAGCACCAGGCTCAAATCCAACTGGGGTGTATTGCCACTGCCAGGGCACCCTATCACCTGTTCACCCCAGCCAAAGCATTCACACCCCAAGCCGGTCAGCCCAAGCCAGGGATCCCCTTCTCACAACACCCCAGCCTTAGTCTGAAGCCCGGTTCTCTTCCCTGCAGCCCTGGAATGGTGGGTATGGTGGTAATTGTACTGTAAATAGTGTAAAACTGTTGTCTTTTATAGTGGAGTTACAGGTGCCAGCATGCCTGCCCTTTGGCACTTGAGGAACTACAAGTGCCAGTAGGTGGCCGGCAACCATACCCATGTTAAAAACCACAACACACAGACCATGTCAAGTATAACTTTATTATATACACCTACCTCACTCACATACTTACGTGTTGCCCGTCGCTCAGTCCCCTTCTCTAGTAGAATCCAATGGGGGTACTTGAAAAAAAAAATACTTGTCTCCTTCCTGGTGCCGGTCTCCGTAGCATCCACGTGTCTTGGCAAAAAAACAAACTGCCATCCAGACCAGACACTTTCAATAATTCTGTATGTGTGTCCACATACACCGCTAACCAGCTCCTGACTGCTCAGTAGTCAGGTGCTGGTTCCTAAAATACAGGTGGGTACTATTCATTTTCCCCCATATTTTTAGGAACCAGGACTGGCTGAGCAGCCAGGGGCTGGTTATGCTTTTGTGGGGGGAACCTATATCATTTAAAAAAAACAAAAAAACTCTTTTTTTACAGGTAGACCACACAAGAAGCCTTCACATATCTCACTGATATGTGCAGGCTACTTGTTTGGGAGAGTTAGGCAGAGAGAACACACTGTAAACTCAGGTGAGTAATCTCATTTAAACTTGCTACTCGGGAGAGAAATCTCGATCTGCTTCACCATTGGCCAACTCACTTTCAGCTAAACTCACTTCTTAATAAATTTGTGAGTTTCAGAAGCATCAAATCACCCGAGTTCCAGTGATGTTAATCGAGTAAAAAAAAAAAACTCAATCTGACTGTAAAGCAACTTTGAGTACTATGGGAGAAAAGCGCTATATAAATAAAATTATTATTATTATAATTATTTGACTAGCTTCTTAGTAATTTTACCCCTAAGTGCGCAAAAAAAGGAGCCTATACAAATGATTTTCCAGGGTGGCCCTCCACACCCTGACACAAGTGACAAATGAAATTATGACTATCCTTCTTACTGACACTATGTATTAGCACCACAACATACAGTATAAAATGTATAATAATGCAAAACACATTCTTATATAAATTCACCAAAACAGCATCCTCCTCCTTTATGGTGAACTTTCCATGTCCATTAACTTCTCTGTAAACCAGGGAATGAACATAATGTCACTATTATACCTCTAAGGTCTGCATGCTCCACATGGGTGTGTGTATATGTACCCAAAAATGGAGAGGAAAAGTTTATAATATAATACTTATTAATGCACCATTCACTTTTATAAAAACATAAAACTTCCAGAAATAAACATTCACAATTGCACTTTCAGAAATGAAACAAATACCTGTCCCAGGTGCAGAACTGACAGCAGATAGTTCCGTGAGCACAGTTGATTAAAAATCGCCAGTGAGAGCCCTGGACAGTTTGTTGGATGTGCCCATTATTACTGCCCTAAATCACTTTCCCTTCTCTTACAAAGCCCTGTCCAGCTAAACTCCTGCAACCAGTGCAGCTGCTAAGTAATACATAGACCTGCTGACTAACTAATTGGCCGGCTGCCGCTCAGATCAAATTCTCTTCCAGACCGGTCATGTGATGCCTCCATGACATCATTGTCATGGCAATCTGTAACAATATAAGTAAGAACAGTATCACATTATCAGAAGGGAGACTGCTGAGAATTGCAGTTCACAATATAGCTTCAGTGATTGGCCCACTTATGGCCATGTGATCCAGTGACAGCACGTCACACGATGCAGCCTTTACACATGACCATTATAGACTTTCACTCTACACTTGGGTCCCGATGGCATGGTTGTGGGCAGTCGTCTGGGATATGTCATTTTGTTGGCAGATGCATGACTGTATGACAGTGCCCAGAGATCTGGAATTGTGCGGTATGCGGGTGTCATTTTCACACCACCAGTTAAAGTATGGCATGGGATCATGTGACTCTAGGATGTCACTTGACTGCATTGCCGTCTAATATGTAGTATAGATTATCACTTGCAATTAATATTTCTTTACTACATTTCGTGGGTAAGTGGGATTGTCTATTTTGACATTTTTAGCCATTTTCAGGTTTTTTTTAAATATATATGATGGATGGTTTCTCTTTTTACTTTTGCCATAACATGTGTTGCCAACTAATTAATTATCTTAGGGTATTTAACCACCCCAGCAATATGAACCAACATACACACTCCTGAGGAAGCTGGGTGTATTCTTGCCCAGTGAAACGCATTGAGGTGATCGCTCTGGGAATCCTGTGAATACTGGACTATACTTTTGGACCTCAACATTTTTTCAATGACTGAGTGCAGCGCCAGAACATAATACAGGTGGATTATATACAGCTCTAATCAATTTGCACTTTGGATGCTAAAGACTGTGTTGAAACCAATTGCACTGACAATTTCTATGGCTGCTTGAAATCTCAAAGCTTTGGATGCAGTGGAAGGAGTCCTAGGTCCAATATATCTTTTTCAATACACAGGATCAGAGATTTTGTTCCAATACCATATAGATTATCTTTCTGGAATTCAGATATTTGTGTGGCATAATATGCTTGTTTCTTGGCTTTTTATAAATGCATGTAATTTTTATTGTCTAAAGATTAACCATCCATCTTTTTTAGCACTGGTTTTTCTGTGTTTTATAATACAAGGTATAAGTAAGAACAGTCCATCTTGCATCCTCCTTCACCACTTTCACCTTTAGGTGTAATAACTCCGGAAGCTGATAGCGTTGCCCTGTACCTGCTTCCTGTTAGTTTAAGGTAATATGGTAACGTCTCTTTCCAGTCCCTTTTGCAGACAACCGTATATGTATTGGGAGATGCTGGTATCAAAAGCTTTGTTATTTCTAATGAAGGGTTAAATAATTTACTGGGGCACATCATCAACATCTTTCCCACAACTTTAATTAAACAAAATATAACAACACATAGACATATATATCATAAATACACATGACATTTTATATATATCTTTTTAAAAGCATAATAATTTTGAATGGGCATTTGGGACCTCCAATAGCAGTCAATACAAATAAAAAAGAGGGCTCTAAATAAACACTGGCAGATCTTAAAAAAGGACCCCCTACCAATGTTTGGGTAAGGGTTAGAGGGTGTTTGACCACTTATATCTTAAGTAATGACATTATCTTTAACAGTCCTATATTGCTTGGCTCCCATTTATTAAGAAAAATTAACTAATTTTACATAGCGGAATTGTTAATAAGTTTATATATGTAAAGTAGCATTCTCTGCACCAGAAATACTCTCCTTTTTTTCAATTCTGTTTCCTTTGGGTCAAGAAACCCACTAGTTCTCCTTAGGTTACCCAGTTTGGACACCCATTGATTCCACCCTTACATTTATTTTTAAACACATTTTTATAAACAACCTTTTAAATGATCAATTCTTATTTTTAATTAACTTGTTTTGGTTCAACCAATAATAATAGATTTGTGACCCAATATTGCCAATACATATTTTTGTTTCATTCTGTACATTGAACAAAAATATAATAATAATAATAATAATAATAATAATAATAATAATAATAATAATTATTATTATTATTATTATTATTATTATTATTATTATTATTATTATTATTATTATTATTATTATTATTATTATTATGTCACCATAGTAGGAATAGTACACAGTAATATTTAGACAATTTATCAAAACTCTTAAAGGACAATTTTCAACTTGTTTAACACAACATTTCATAATAGTCATGGGAGTATAATTTGGAAGCCCACATAGACACAAGGATCATTTTGATTCAACTCCCTTTGTGTTTTAGTCATCTGAGGTTCTGCCCCTTATTCCCTCCAGCTGCGATGAGACATCTTGCATTATAAAATCTGATGGCTTCAAGCTTTGGACTCACTCAGGATGAAAACTGAAGCAGTGACATGTGAATGTTTTGCTGTGTGCTGTGTTACTTTGTTACGGCATTGCACATGGTCTGGGAAGCTCAGGTGTCAGTGGTGGATTCCTTATGTGGCTAAAATCCTAAACATCATGGTAAGTTTATATATGTTTTAAATGGAGACATTTTTATTTACATTAAAAGTATTTTTTACTTCATATTTTATGTACAGTTGTATATAGACCTGGTATAGTAATTATTATATTGGGCAGCACCATGTTACTGTTAGGACCATTCTTAGTGGTTGCTTGGGTTTTCTCTGGGTGCTACTTTTCACCCTCACAGTTCAAAACAAGTTGGTAAGTTATTTGGCTTTGTAAAAAAAGAAATAAATGTACAAAGCTTGTGTGCGTTGGTGTGGCAGAGATTAAACAGTTTGCTACAATGGTGGAAAACCAATGGTGGTGACAGATCGGAGTAGGAATACGAATGAATGGCTTTCAAAAATTATACCGTAAGTAATTTGTGATATTCTGCAGAGTATTTAAAAAATGTAAAACTGTATGTGCAATAAAAACAAGAACTTTAATTTTTCCATGAATAATTTTTGTAAAGGTGGAACTCGATAGCACAGCCAAATTTTCAATGCAATTAAAGGTGCTACCATGCTGAGACTTGTAGTGCCATGCAGGAAAACACTTTAAGCACTAAGAATACTTATAGTCAAAATGAATAAAGTTTGGTAAATTAATTGTGCAGCTTTTCCTAATTTCACAGTTAGAGATTCAGTACCAAGACAATTGTTTAGTCCCCAGTGTGTATGTGGATATATTTATGTTACTGTAATCACTTCTACTAGCTCTATCAGACTCAGCTGCTATTTTATGTCAATGTTACAGAACATACTGTATAATATTATACACTGAGACGTATTTTAAACCTGTGATTACTTGTTTCAGTACCAAAATCTAGTGCCTGACTCATGGGGGTCTTTAGAAAGTAGGGGGCCCATGTGCATTCCCCATCCAGGGCCCCCTTCTCTCTTCTGGTAACCCGCAGCCGATTGAGATGGCTGGCCATCCACTGGAGTATTAGTAGACTCTGGGCACTAGAGTGTCTACTGTGTATGCGTAAAACGCTGGAAAAGTGGCCATGGCAATATCGCTGACACCCGGAGCAGGACCTCGGAGAGGTAAGTTTTAAATAATATGGGTGCAGGGTGTTCAGTGATGGCCCCCCCTGTACCCACAGGCCTATGTACACGACACACCCTGCACCCATTATAGATACGCCTCTGGCCTGACTGGAGATGTTTTTGATTTCCTGTATGGAAGGAATATTGTGCATGATTCAGAGATTTAGGTAAAGAACATGTGGCTGCTTCATGTGCTTGGGAGAAACTGCAGATTTCCTTCTGTATTCAGAGGCCGCCGCATCATTGTGACCACACTGCTCTCGTCCATCTGATGGGGATAGTAGCCCCTATTAGTATCAATGTAATTTTGCACCATAAACAAGGGAACATGTTTACTAAGATGAGGGTTATTAAAGCTGATAATGACCATTGACTTTGACCGATGGATTTGAAATGGCAACTGTAATACAAGCAAAACAAGCCTGGCATAGAATTTATTACAGTGGCTGATTTAAATCACTTGGTCAAAAATGCTTTGATAACCTGTGTCTTGGCAAATTTACCTAAAGGTCTCTCATAGGTGGGTCGTATTTTGAACTTAACTGAAAGTATGCAGATTACCAACAAAAATAGGCAGCACTAATAAAACAATTTTAAGTCAGATGCAGACATTATATATATATATATATATATATATATATATATAAATTACAGGCATAATCCACGGCCCTCAACCATATGGGGTGCCATTGGTACTGTATGTGACCATGCCATCTACATAAAGAATATCACACACTCTCAGCATTCACTTACTTCTCAAAATGTAATTCCATTGAATACAGGGAATATTAGTTCAATAATTTGTCAACCTGATAAACCACTTTGTGATCTTCCCATCTGGATTGCCCCTACATAGACTCTCAGATATATGATCTTTGATCTGCCACATTTGGCTCATGCATGCACAAATTTTAAGCATGAATATTGGTCCTTGCTTAAAGATATATATATATATATATATATATATATATATATATATATATATATTCCTACTCCTTATAGTTTAGTGCAGATATCCTATAAACCCTGCCCCAGCCACACACAAATAACTGTTTGCCCTTTGCCATCCCAGATCTAGTCATACACTTTCACCCACTGTCATCCCAGATATAGTAATTAGTTTTGGCCCATTGTCATCCCAGATATAGTAATTAGCTTTGGCCCATTGTCATCACAGATTTAGTCATGAGCTGTTTCTCATTGTTATCCCAGATCTAGTCATGAGCTGTTTCTCATTGTTATCCCTGATCTCCTTTTCCCATTGTCAACACAGATCTAGTCATGAGCTTTTGGCTATTATCCCAGATCTAGATATGAACGTTACATATTCCAAGTAGTGTGGGGTTCCTTCAACTTCATTCACTAACCCCAGCCAGCCACCTTATAAGTGAAGACATAGGTGCTGATTCAAGTAACAAAAATAAAACATACACTCACAAAGAAATACAGTATAAATATTTTTGCATATGTCCGTCTTATTCTGAGTTGGACAAATCTTTGCCAGATCTATATTTCCAGTAATAAAGTCATTTTGGGGTGGAAACTGAGCTTTTGCAAAGTAATCACATTTAACCACAGGGTGTGGGAGTATTATGGGAGCATCATGGAAGTGTATGGAGTTTGCATTGTTTCCCTTTGCTTGTGTGGGTTTTCTCCAGGTGCTCTGGTTTACTCCCATACTCCAAAAACTTTGGTAGGTTGATTGAGCTCTTTGTGTTAGAAAATTTAGACTGTAATTCCAATGGGGCAAGGACCAATGTGAATGATAAATATTCTCTAAACAGCACTGTGTTAAATATTGGCACTATTAAATAAAAATTAGAATTAGAGATGTGCACAGACCTTCTTGTTTTGGTTCTTAACTCATCTTCACATTTTGGTTTTGCCAAACCACTCTCAAGGGTTTTGGTTATAGATTTAATTTTATTTCGGTAGTTTTGGTTTTGGATCTCTCAAAAAAATGTATAAAAACAGCAGAAATCATGTAATTTTAACCAGTTTACATGCAATACATTGCCCGAGTTTGTTTTTGAAAACAAAGTTCTGAACTGACCGCAGAACTGAGTGGAGACTAGGTTCAAGTCAGAAATTCAAAAGAGAACTAACTGAACATTAGTTTTCTAGAAACCAGACCGACAGATCTCTTATAATAATAATTGTTTCTGTCGACCAGAATATTTATGAAATATTACAATAATTTTAATGTGTAAAATATGTTGTTCTAAATTATTGTTTGAGATTTAATAATAGATATTGAGAAATATTCAGACAATATTACAGCAAAAGATACATCAAATTTACATAGAGAAGACACTCCACTAACTTAAAATATTACAATATAGATACTTATTACACAATATATATAATGAATATTTGGTAACAGCAATATCTGATTGCTTCAGATTTTAAACTCTTATTAGTAGAACTTCCTCTACTATGTACAGAATCAGTATATTCTCCCACAACCTTACATATGTTTATTATTATTATTATTATTATTATTATTATTATTATTATCATCATCATTGATTTGTAGTAGAAAATGTCCTGCCCTGTAATGTTTTGGCACCTGATATATATGTACACTGACAGCTCATTGGTGGAAATATTACATGTGATATTCGTCCAGCAGCAAATCGTTCCACTCATGGTGTGAGTCGCATATACGCTAGCAGGTACATGTGCTGCGTTCGCACGCATAATTCCATAGGATTACATAGTGTGAACGCCGCACAAGACATGGCATAGTGTAGCGCATGTGGCCTCAGCTAATTGCATGGTGCCATGCATGCATACATTTGTAGTGTGATCGGCAAAGATGCATGAGGACACATATGTATGGCAAAAATGGTGCACCCAACCCTATTTGTAAGTCACCTCACAAAAACACCAAGTAGGCAGGTAAAGATTATTAAAATATATAAAGTTGTGTCCTGCTACATCATTGCTGTGTATGTGGGAAAAATTGTGCAAGGCATGGTGAGAGCCATGTGGCCGCGAGCGTATAAGCGCACTGTATTCGCACCCATGACTCCATAGTATTGCATGGTGCATAGTGCACACTACTGCAGGTAACCACTAGGTGTGATGCATACACACGTTTGTAGAATGATCATCAAGGATGTAAGAGGAAACCTCTTTGTAAAATGTATCAGTTTTCTGTGCAGTACATTCCTCATCTATTTAAAGTTCAACTACAGAACAAAAAATAATGATAAATTCTCATTTACCAGGCTCCATGTGGACAGAACAAGACAGAAGTGCAGGAGGTGGTTCTTCTCGGGTTTGGCAATCTCCAAAAAATAAAGAATTTGATTTTTGCGCTATTTATTATAGCTTATATTTTCACTGTAATTGGAAACATGGTGATTATTATTTTGATAACTACCTGCCCAAGGCTCCATTCTCCAATGTACTTCTTTCTCTGTAATCTGTCTGTAAGTGAAATGCTTTACACATCTATAGGTGCACCAGTCATGCTCTATGTTGTGTGGTGGGATAGAGGATCCATGTCGTTGTATGTTTGCATCTCTCAGATTTACTTGGGTGCATCAACTGGGAATGCTGAGTGCCTTCTCCTCACAGTTATGGCCTATGACAGATACCTGGCCATCTGCAACCCTTTGAGATATCCCACAATCATGAACTTCAAGACATGTATCTATCTGGCATTGTGGGCTTGGCTCTCTAGTTTTATAGTGATGATCAGCATAACCAATGCAATCTGCAATTTACGGTTCTGTGATTTAAACACTATGGATTATCTGTTTTGTGATTTAGCTCCACTTCTACAGTTGTCTTCTTCAGATACCTCCCTGGCAGAAATAGAAATTCAACTGATAGCCACAATTTTGTTCCTCTTCCCATTTGTGTTGATCATTCTTAGCTATGTGTTTATATTTTGGACCATCCTTCAAATTTCTATCAAAACTGTGAGTCAAAAAACGTTTTCCACTTGCAGCTCACATCTTGCGTCTGTCTGTATGTACTTTGGGGCTATATTCATCGTTTACTTGATTCCTTCTCAACAGGTCTCAGTAAATCTAAACAAAATCCTCTCTCTATTATACACAATTGTGACTCCACTACTTAATCCTATAATCTACAGTCTAAGAAATCAGGAAATTAAGGCTTGCTTTATATCTTACTTTCCTTCAGTACAAAGAAAGCAATTGGTACAGCCAATAACACAGTAATGTCAAAGAGTATGAGAGGATAGCTAATATTTCATATTACTTTGTCCAGACAATTCAAATTTAAGTTAGAAATTATCAATTGGGTACATTAGGCTTTTTTATTGAGTCCTGTGAAGTGTGTTTTCATTATAGTATTAAACGCCATTTCAAATATGTCATTAATTTTTCTAATGAATATTGTATAGAAAATATAATATTGCCTACTCCATGACATTGTTTTGTCAAAGTCAATAAAACCAATTAAAATGTTATATATACATGTTTTTGTCTGTATGTAAGCAATGAGTATTTTCCAGCTCCAAGACATGGTTATCAGGACTCATTTGTCACTGTGGTGCCCTGTCTCTGTAAATGCAAAGTTTCCAGGCTGGATCCTGATAGATTTCTACATTCTGTAAGCAGGGGCACCATGAGGACGGGGACCGGTTGCTGGAGGGTGCGGAGCCTCGGCCCATCCCTGTTACATCACAGCAGCCCAGCACATGCTTCTGTGTGCTGGGCTGAACTGGGAGACTGCTCACAGCTACTTTGCAGTGCTGCAAAAATGTTTTTTTTCTCCCTCAGGGTGGTGTGGCCACACCTCCTTTGAGTAGGCCACACCCCTTAACCCGGGCCCACTTGTCAGCGGGTCTGTCTGTAAGATGTCACCAACTCAGGTATATCTCTGTGGTTGTAATATGACTGTGTTTGTCCTTTTGTACTGAATGTGTAGATTAATATTTACATAACAAAAAATATCCAAATTTTGCTTCCAGCCTGTTGCATTCTTTCAACACATTAGATTTTGCATTAAGAATCTTTTTGGTAAAACTCTAGGAAAGAGTTTATCCATTAACCATCCCTCTCACCGGATCTCAATCTTACCTAAAATCTATATATACAGCACAGAAGAATTTGCAAATTTAAATAGACATGGACAAGTCTACTGTATCTTGCATTTTATTTACACTTTCACTCCTTGAAGAATTCAGATATTATCATCTTGAAACTCAGCACATAGTTATGTGAACACTGGGCCTGATTCAGAGCCGCTCATAAGCGGCCAATCGTTCGCTCCGAGCGATGTTCGCACATCTGCACATGCGTATGTGTCATAATGCGCATGCGCCAACCAGTCATTGCGGTCGGGAATTGAGCCCTCGCAAAATAGCGAGTGCCTGCTAATTTGAGTGACAGGATGAGGCGTTTGTGGGTGGTAACAGGGGAAGGTGCTTGAGAACGGGGAGTGGTGATCCAAACGCAGGTGTGCCAAACGGTCAAAACGGGCATTTTAAGGGTGTGCATAATTAACAAAGCAGCGTCATCGACCACATCACTTGGTTGTTTCTTAGCCTGAACTGTTTGCATGACTGTGGTAGGATAAACCTACCACAAGCACTGCGAGCAGTTCAGATGCCTTTCGATGTACTCTAATAAATAGCGGAGATGACTTAGGATGCGAGCAGCCAGGGGGCGTCTTTACAAAATAGCGAGCGCATGTTTCGTTTGCTTGCTCAGACATAGAAGCGTCAACAGACCGCAAAGAGCGAGCCTTCAATTTAAATAGCCGGCCCCTTTTTCTGAATGAGCGAGCGCAAATAGCGTCCGGCTCTGAATCAGGCCCACAGTGCATTGTTTATGTTTCCCTAAAAAATAATGTCATTCAATCCATACCAACAATATTATAGATGTATACTGTAGAATGACAGATCACTTGAAAAAGTAGACTAAGAGCTATGCAAAACTTTGTTATGCTAAATAAAACAAAAAACTTGCAACAAATACAAAGATTGGTGTCGCACCTGGCCTGGTGCTAAAGTAGAAGTCCATGACGTGGGCCTCTTCAACCTTCCAATGTTCCTGGAATTAGAGATGTGCACAGACCCCCGTGTTTTTGGTTTTGGTTCTAATTAATTTTTGTATTTTGGTTTTGGCACCATCAAATGTTTTGGGTCAGATTTCATTTTGGTTTTGAATTTCTCTAAAAGTATATAAAAACTGCTCAAATTATTTAATTTCGACATGTTTTTGGTCCTTTGGGTTAATAACTTCAATAAAAATTATTTCCAATCATTTCTAGTAATTTAAAGACCACCTCACAGCACCTGAAATCACAAGGGCAAGACTAAAATCCAAACAAAAACACACAAAATCTGTTTTTTAAATCAAAGTTTGCGCATTGTGAGGACTCCTGAGTCAAGACTCGGTTCTACTCAGAACCCCAAAGTGACTCCAAACTGGGACTTACAGTAAATTGAACCCACACATCTCTATTAAATATATACACTCGACTAATTTCTGTCGGTGTTTGAGAACAATTAATTGCTAAATATTTTAATATTGTTGACTTTATATTGCATTTCTTTCTATGATTGTATGCAGAGCCTATTACCAGAATCATATGCCATTACTATACATTGAAGTGGTATATATATTTTGTATGTATTCATAATTTTTCATTTATATTTTATTATATGTTTACACTGTAGCTGTTGATGTTGTTTTTTTATTAGCAATAATAAAAGATACATTTTATAAACCATATATATACCTGTAGGAGTGCCCCTGCGAAAGTATTTTACACTTTTAAATCCAGTCCGGATATTTTGACTATAAGGAGTAAATTTACTAAGAATCAATTCTGGTTGAGTTAGCAATCTTTGGAGAGTTTCGGCATTTTTTTCCACTCACAAATTTAATAATGCAAAACCCAGGATAGAAATCCCCTTTTGCTATGGGAAAATAGTGGAGAGTTAGCAAACTTTTTTCAATTCACCATCGGCTAGACTCGAGAACTGAACCTTTTCACTAGTGAAGATAGGATTTGTGAATTTACCAAGCAGAGAGTTTCTAAACTCTCATGAGAAGGGACAATAATCCTATTAAAAACTCATGATATAAATTCACCTGCCTGTGATTTGCAAGTTTGGCAGAAACATACACTGATCACTGTGATCCATGTATGTTTCTGCCTGTAAATTGGTTAAAGTTTTTAAAAAATGATGCAGCATCCCCCCCTAAAGCTTATTCAGCCCCAGACTTGCCAGCCAGTCCTGGTTCCTAATAGTCTGGTGAACAAAATGAGTATGGTTCCACTGTAATTTAGTTTCCATCTGTTTTTCACTTTATTACCCCGTACTCATCGCTCCAGGTGGGCAGGGAAGAGCCCTGGGCTTTAGACCAAGCCTGGGGTTAAGGGAAAGGGAGGACCCCTTTTTTTGGGGAGTCCTCACTTCCCCTGAGATCCCCGGCTTGGCCTGACCGGTTTGGGCTTAAAATGCTTTGGCCATGGAGCCCCAGTAAAAGGGTCTCTGGGCTGTGGCATTACAGCTCGGTCGATTTGGGTCTGTTGCTAGTTTTATTTATAGGGGGACCCCTATGCATTTTTTTCCACCTACAATTAAAACCAGGTCTGACCCTGCAGCCAGGTGCTGCTTCCTAAATTATGGTGGAACCCTAAAGATTTTGTTTCCTATAATATTAGGAACAAGGACTGGCTGGCAATTCAGGGTCTGGTTAAGCTTTTTCTAACAATTAACCCATTTTTTAACAGCCTAAACCACAAGCAGCCTTCACATATCTCACTGATATGTGCAGGTTGCTCGTTCGGGGGAGATATCTCGATCTTCTTCACCATCGGACATCTCACTCTCAGCTAAACTCACTACTTGGTAAATTTTAGAGTTTCAGGAGTGACAAATCACCGAAAAAAAAAAAAAACTCAACCAGACTCAATCCTTAGTAAATTTACCCCTAGGAGAGCACCACCAGTATCTATAATATATATTTTTTAAGTTTCTTTCAGACGCATTAAAGGAAATGTATCTGTAATATGCTTTATGTTAGATGATAATAATTTGTTTTTTTGATCTCCTATATGGACCTTGTGCACTGACCTATCCCTACTTGTACAAATGTTTTGTAAAATAAATAAGCTAATAAAGGTAATAATTATCATTCACATTAAAACATACTTGTTTCTATGGACATATGATTGTATCAGAGTATTTACTTTATTTTCTTCCTCTTCTGAATGCAAAAGAAAAAGGAGAGTACAATTACATAGTGTAATCAAATAATACAAATTACAATTCACTTTTGTGAAGTGTTTATTGGAACTAATAGGGAAATTGTGTAATCCTTATCATTTAGGTCATTTCTTTTTCCAACAAAGAGCGGTTACTGTTATCATCTCTAACACAACAGAAGTCACACCTATTATATAACGGCTCATACAGTATACAGATTGTTTCATTATCTTCTATAAGGTTTAGAAATAACCACCCCAGACATTTATCCAGTGGAAAGAATAGTTACAACAAAGGAATATAGGGGTCTATTTACTAAGGATTCTCTCTGCAGTAGGTGCTCTTTGCCTAATTCCTAATGGTTCGTAAACATGATATCGCGCAAGAAACTTTAGGGACCCACCATCATTGACCTCGGGTCGCTATTGTCGACAGTAAGTATGTGGTGTGCTGGGTGATCGATATCAATCACCCAGCACACCAGGGAGGGTGCATGATGATCAGCCAGCGAAATTGTATCGCTGCCAGATCAATATATCTGTATGCACCATTAGAACCACTGATGCATCTCAAACAATAATTTTTCAAGGAAAATTATAGGGGAGGAGCTCTGTTTATATACCTGTCACATAAAAAGAGGACTACTGGGATCTGGTCTGCAAACCAGAAATGGTCCAACAAAGCTTTATCACAGTCATGACATTGGTAACATTAACATGATAAATGCACATAATGAATAAATGACACAAATACTTCTTAGACCTGGAGCACATACAGCAATTATATTTCCTTTACATAAAAATGACTCTATCATAATTCACTATAATATGAATAAGCATCATAAAATTACACAAATGGAAATCTCATTATGACTCTCAGGGTGCAAGAGATTCATACACATATAGAAATATATTGTACAAACACACAAGAAAATAAATTGCACAGAAAGATATTATACACACAAAAAAAAGAATGAAAGCCAATCCAATTGAATATTTCTTCTAAGTAATCATGTGGAGAGCCTAAACTAAAAAAAACATCAGATGGGAAAAGGGAAAGATAAAAATAAAACAAGATCAGGGGGTATATTTAGCATGCCCTTAGAAGTGAAATTGTTGTCCATAGCAACCAATCAGATTCTACTTATAATTTATGTAGCACCTTCTAGAAGATAATAACTAGAATCTGATTAGTTGATATGGGTAACAACTCGGCTTTTAAAAACCCACACTTTACTAAATACCCAAAAATCGTTACATACACACAAAAGTCAAAAGTGTTTCAAATCAGGATCTTAAGAAACCACTTTAACTCAAATCCTGATTAAAAACTCAGGGAAGTAAAGTCTTTAGATTGTAAATCCAGAACATTTCTGCTTTTGTAAACATTGTTTCGACATCACTATACTTCTAACCTGACTTAACACACAATGGGCTCGATTCAGACCCGCTCATTAGATGCATTTTTCCTGCACCCAGCATGTGCAAATCTGGCACACCCCAAGCAAAGGAAGCGATCACACAGAAATGCATTAGCATGCCCACTATCTCTTGGCATGCGATCGCTCTGTGTATGCAGATGCCAACCTGCCTGTCTTAAGACACCCACTTGCGCATGCCATCTCCAGGAAGTATATGTAACCATCGGTACCATTGGATGCATTTGCAGCGCTTGTGCTTGACTATACCCTACTGCAAGCACTGAGAGCACTTCAGTGTAAAATTCAACCAATGATGTGTACTATGATGCTGCTTCTTAATTATGTGCACCTCTGAAACGGTGTTAAGATGCTCGGTCATGCCTGCATTCGCACATCCAGTCCCCTGTTTCTAGCAGCCAGTCCCTGTCACCAATCACAAACAGCTTCTCCTGTCACTCATTCTGCCAGGCTGTCTACGGCTGGTGAGCGAATGCTTTCCGATAGCTCGGACTGGTTCTTGCACTGTGATGCATATGCAAAAAATGTCTGCCTGCATTCAAATGTTTCCTAGCGAGCGGGTCTGAATCGGGCCCAATGTTCCTAAAAATGGTCATGATGGAAAATTTGTTTCCTAATTCTGGTTTGCAGACCAAAGCCCGAAGATCCACTTTTTGTTTTGAATTAACAGATTCTCCATTCCCCATTGCCTTGAAAAAATAATTATTTGAAATGCATGAACAATTTGGTGGAGAGAAAAAGAACTTTACCTAAAGGATGAGTATTGCTCATTTGTCTTTGTATTTCCATTAAACATTTTACAAAATTATTTTTAAGGTTCTATATTTGTTACCATAATGACATTTTCCTCTCTTTTTTCCATTGTATTCCTACAAAGAATAGAATGGGATGCAGTCAGCTGAAATACCAGTGCCGAAATCCCGACAGTGTAGGACACCAGAATACCGAATGCCTGCACCCTGAAGACAAGTATCGGAGGTTAGGGGGATGGTTAGGGTGCATGGTTATGTTTAGGCACTAGGGGGAGGGTTAGGTACTAGGGGGGAGGTTAGGTTTAGGCTCTAGGGAGAGGGGGAGGTTAGATTTAGGCTCTAGGGGGGAGATTAGGGTTAGGCACCAGGGAGGGAGGGATAGGGATAGGGGTAAGGGTTGGACTTACCATGTTCCGTATGGGTGTCGGGATTCTGACTGTTGGGATGCTGCGTCAGTATTCTAACCATTGTCATCCCAACAGCCGGGATCTCAAACCCGACCCAAAGAGATTGAAGTGAATGCTCTAAAATGATAATCTGTCCATGGAAAAGGGATTTTTTATAATTTACTTTTTGATACTATACCTGTCTCTTTACCGGTATTATTATCATAGATTTGTAAAGTGCCACATTACAAGGTAGTAAAGAAAACAAGGCAGACAAAACAAAAAACAAATAAAAAGTGAGAGTTGGACAGTCTCTGATTATAAGGCATCTTACATTCTAAATGGAAGAGGGCACAGCTGAAACCAAGTGGCTCAGATTAGAATTTGGACCAGTCTTACAATGTGCATTTCTTTGGGTAGCATAGGCGGTAGTAGGATAATCTCTATTAAAGTGACAAGATTTAAGTTAATGCAAATCTTTATCAGCTTTGAAAGAGTCTGATCTGACTTGGTAGATAATTCCTTAAGTTGGTTGAGGCAAGCGAGAAATATTTTTGATTGGACTGAGATGAGGCGATGTGCTGGTGAGAGGGCAAGAATGAATAGTTTATTGAATTGAGATTTTTAGAGGTTTAGTATTAAGTGTCCTTACATGAAATGCTGTATTACTTGTGAGACGGGTTCTGTGGGAAACTATATTCATTTGCAAAGTGGTGCAGCACACATGTGGAGACCAGTCTTGCTATGGAAGTCTTGCTATGGAATTTCAAAAATCTGAATTGGGCTTAGGTAGGTAAGTGGAAGATAGGTGAGTGGAAGACAGGTAAGTGGTAGATAGGTTAGTGGAAGATAGGTGAGTGGAAGGCCAGACAGCAGGATGTGACAGTAGCTAAGGCAGGAGATGAAGAGACAGTGAATAAGAGATTTTTTTAGCATTCTTGGTAAAAAAAACAGATGTTGTCTATAGAGATGTGTGGGTTCGGATTTATTTGGTTCTTATTGCCAAATTATCGCAAGTTCAGATTAGTTTGGATTTATCTTATTGGCTATCCAAAACACGTGACAGCCAATATGATGCTGATTTTGAGATCTGGACACATCCGAATAATCCGAGTAAAACCGAACAGCACATTTCTAGTTTTCTGGCAATCAGTATTATTGTTAGATTGTGCTACTGATACTCTCCTCCTGGTTATGTGAGTGAATGAGTGGTCTTCCACTGTAAATTACCTGTAGCATGGATATATTTTTTTTCATAATCATCATCCTCAATTGACAAAATAAAATTGCCTACTGGGACCTAATGTCTTAATAAAATGTTTTCCCATTAAATATATATGTGCAATTATATGTACTTCATTTTGTCTTTTTGGTTCTGCCTCTGCTCTATGCCTTTCTTCCTCTCTGTTAACAATCTCTCAATTTTGTCTCCAAGATAGGCCTCCCACTCAAAAACTGCCTACCCCACCTGACTAGACTCAAACCCTTCAATCCTTCAAATACTTGCTCAATGTAAACCTTTTCACTAAAACTTTTCAAAAGGTGTGGGTTTTCATTTGCATTTCTATTCCTTTTGTGCCTTTTTTTTTTCATAATTCTTTTTTATTGAATTTTGCAAAAATATTTTCATACATCAGTTGGCATAAATATAATTAGAATCAAATTATACAATAAAACATGAAGAATTCAAATGGCAAGATAACCTCGAATAAGTTGCCAACGCAATTTGATGGTATCATAACAAATTATACAATACATAAAGATTATCCAAAATATTTAAGTAAAATAAAGGGAGAAAAGGGTGGGTGTAGGTCCTGTCTGGTCAAATAACATTCCTACCATACCTTTCTGCAACCTATGAAGTGTATAATAGTGTATTATTGATACCTTTATTTTATGAGGTTTACCACATACAGTATACTGGTTAGACCAGCAAGCCCATTCATTTAAGTTAAGTAGAAGAAAGACAATCTACTCATCTGCCTGTGTTGGTAAGGTCAACAGTTTTCTATTCAAAGACCATACTGTAGTTTCAAAGATTTTCATTATGCCAGGCTGTATTGTGCAATTAAATTGTTGTCTAAAGCTTCCCCATCTTCTAAAGAAACCTTCCACTCCCTTTTCTATATCAGGGAATGCTATGGATTCAGTGATATACACTCTTAAATATGTCATCTTGTCATGTACTAACCGAAAAGGGGCAAATAAAGTTGGATGTGTATCACTATGAGAGAGTTTCTGCAATGGGAGCGCCTCAGACTTGTCGTAATTTATTTTGTACCTAGCGAATGAGCTAAATGTGCCGATTATTTTAAGAATGGCAGGGATAGAGATGTCAGGTTGAGATTGCATTAAAAGCATATCTGCAAGAAGTGATAGTTTATACTGTTTTGCTCCTAACCGTATGCCATGAAAGTCCAGGCAGTTCCTTAGTGCCACCGCCAGTGGCTCAAGAGCTAGAGCGAAGAGCAGGGGAGACAAAGGGCAGCCCTGCCTCATTCCACATTGTATATTGAACGGTTGTGACAATTGTCCATTGACAAAGATTTGTGTATATGGAGTGTGATACAACAATTTGATAACATTTAGGTAAGGCTCCGGGAACCCAAACCTGCCAAGTGCCTGGAAAAGATGATCCCATGTAACAATATCGAAGGCTTTCTCTGCATCAAGTGAGAGTAACACATTGGGGCTCAAGCTCCAAGAAGACTGGATCTGATATATCAGGGTAAGCACTTTTCTAACATTTGTTACTGTCTCCCCCAGACAAAACCTGTCTGATCTTTATGTACTAAAAAAGGAACTATGGCCCTCATTCAGAGCCGCTCGTTAGCGGCAGTACGCTCGTTCCGAGCGATGTTTGCACATCTGCGCATGCGTACGCTTTTTAGTACGCATGCGCGAACCAGTCAGTGCGGCCGAAAATCGTTTGTACGCTATATAGCGAGTGCCTGCTATTTTGAGTGACAGAATGAGGCGTATGTGGGTGGTAACAGGGGAAGGTGCTTGAAAATGGGGAGTGGAGATCCGAACGCAGGCGTGCTTAAAGGTCAAAACGGGCGTTTTATGGGTGTGTATATTTAAAACAGCAGCGTCATTGATCACGTCACTGGGTTATTTTAGAGCCAGAACTGCTCGCAAATTTGTGGTAGCAAACACCAACCACAAGAATAGCGAGCAGTTCATACCCTTGTCGATGTACTCGATTAATCTAATAAATAGCGGACATGACGTAGGATGCGAGCGGCCAGGGGGCGTTTTTAACAAATAAACGAGCGTATGTTTTGCTCGTTCGTTCAGATTTAGAGGTGTGAACAGACTGCAATGTGCGTACGGATCATTTGAATAGCCACCCCTTGTTTTTAAACGAACGACCGCAAATAGCGAACGGCTCTGAATGAGGGCCTATGATTTTAAGCCTTTCCACTAATAATTTTGTGAATATTTTGTAGTCTGAGTTAAGTAAAGATATTGGCCTATAAGAGGCAGAGGACAAGAGATCTTTACCTGTTTTGGGTATTAATCTAATTAAAATAAAGTGGCATGGAGCCATTAGTTATTATAGAATTATAGAATGTAGTCAGTGTGGGTACAATTTTATCTTTAAGTATCTTAAAGAACTCCCCACTGAGTCCATCGGGGCCTGGGGTTTTTGACAATTTTAGAGACTGAACAACTCTACTTACTTCCTCCTCTGAAATAGGTGCCAGTAGAGCTTCTATGTGCTCTGGGGTGGTTCAGGGTAAGGTCACAGAGTCCCAAAACTGAATTTTATTTTCTGTGGATATAGAGCCCTGACTATATAGTTTGGAGTAAAACTCCATAAGAATAGTTAGTACTTCCTCAGTCTTTGTCCTCGTGACTCCCTTCTCATCTTGCAAAGCTGTAATTACAGCTGAAGTATGTTGTCCTTGTAAAATATGAGAAAGTAGCCTACCTGACTTATTCCCGTACCTGTAAAATCTATATCTAGAAGATAAAGGGCCTGATTCAGACCCACTCACAAGCGGCTGTCCGCTCGCAAGTGGGTCGATGTTGTGCACTGAGCATGCGCACAACGGCGGGAGCTCCGTCATGCGCATGCGCCAGACGCGACGAGCGAAGGACTTTCCTTCGCTCGTTGTGTCTGATCAAAGGGGCTGTGCTGTCGATGGGAACGCCTACCGTCAGAAGCCGGCCCACTGACATCACTAGTGATGTCAGTGGGAGTGATTTTGGCTCTGATAGAGCCAAAATCACTCCGGGCCTTGTGGTTGAGAAACTCAACCGCAGGCTTTGGCTCACAGTGGCGATGGTCACGATGGTCAAGACCATCGCGGCCATCAAACTGCACGCTCATATAGGCTGTGGGTGGTGACCCACAGCTATACGAGCCTACAGGAGGACGCTCCATAATTATGGAGGGCGGCCCTCATTCAGAGCGTGCGCTCTGCTCAGAGCGTACAGCTCTGAATGAAGGCCAAAGTCTTTTTGTCTGACTCTTGTGAGAGAAGAGCATTAAACTGTGGGCCTGATACAGACCTGCTTGCGAGCTCACAGTGCTCGTGAGTTCACAGTGCTCGCAAGCAGGTCGATGGTCCCACACTGTGCATGCACATGCCGGAGCATGATTTGGTGTGCGCATGCACGAGACCTGGCCAGCAAAGGGTGCTCCATCGCTATGGGTCTCACAACAAAATGGGGTGGCTATCAATTGTGATTGACAGCTCACCCCATTTTGGAGGCAGGCGGGGGGGTGGCCAAATGGAGGCATTCCCAAAGGAATGCTCTCCATTTGGGGGTGTCCTCAGTAGTGAGCTTCCAGCTCTATTAGAGGATCCTCAACAAACAGATCAACGGCACAAGCTCTCCTTAGCCCTGGCGTCTTCTCCTGTCTGAGAGGTGGATACTTGCGGCACCGCCGGACAGAGCAGCTGAGGTCACGTCTCTTCTCCCTCTCAGTAGATAACATGTAACAGGTCCGTTTTAGCAGAAATTGAGAGGCATGGGGGTTGAGGACCAGCTGGGCCTTCTGGTATCTTGCAGTGTCCCCTGGAAGTATGCCAGTATGGCTAATGGAGAGATCCACATGGGGGTTGAGGGCCAGCTGGGGCTTCCAGGTGACAGCCTACAGTGTCCCCGCTATGTAAGGACACAAGCTGGGCTAATGATGCGGTCCAAGGGTGGGCAGAAATAGCCGTCAGTTGCTGTCGGGTGCGAGCCACTAATTGAGGCCTCGGCCTTGGTGTGGTGCTAGGCCTGATGCCTGTAGGTCAGCCGCGGCAGTTGGAGTTGGCGGCAGTTGTCTCCCGGTGACAAGGGGAGAGTGGGGGTAGCTGGATAGCTGTGTTGGGATGTGAGGGAGGCTGGTTTTGGACCGTTGGAAGCAGGGTTGGTGGGAGGCGAAGAGATGTGCATCCTGCTTGGTGAGCTGCTAGGCCACACCCCTTCCACCTTGTTTTAATCTCATATCCTTGAAGCAATATTCTTTTTTATCATTAAATAACATAACATAATTAATAACTAATTTTACATCATTAATACCCTACTTTCAGGATTTACCTATGAAAAACACATTTGAATTATTAGGATGATTTCATTTAAGAAAGAGTGCACACAAGTATATAATAGAGAAAAAGTATATTATTATTAACAATTGATTCTATTAAAGTTCACGTATAGTATATCATAAAACCGTATTAGTCACATACAAAGTAAGATATTGAGAGATAAATAGAAATACAGATAGAGATAGAGTTAGTGTGGGGTGTGGGAGTATGGCATGTCACATGTTCCTGTGTTTCCAGTCCACATGGCCTAAAGCTAAACACCATTTTGAATGTAGGGAAAATCCATTGATCCTATAGTCTCTGTAAACCACAAACCTGTAATGCCTGACCTATTTAAACAAATTAGATTCATCGTTCCTACATCACTGATTCAAGCCTATGATCATAATGATGACACTATACAAACTTATTCAGACATCTTTGCAATGCAAACTATTATAAGTACACAAATTAGATAATGAATGTGGATTGCTAAGGATACATGGTAATAGGTGAATGACACCAATAATTCATTCGGCATATATGATATCCGTTAATGAGAAGTGGAGCTCAGCTCACTTTAAAGATCTCTAAATAAAAGGGGCATCAATGTTCAGCAAGTTCTAAAATGATTTCCATCCAATCTTAACCTGAAACATACACACCAAAACTGTGTGATAGATTTCACCAAAGACTCTATTACATAGTATTCCAGAATGCATAAACTATAACATTGTATAATACATATGAGCTGATGACACCCTCCAACTATTCCATCTTCAACACATATTTATCTACAGCTAAAACAACATTATAGCCTAATGTTAACCATATAACAGCTATATCAGAATACAGCCAGTATTCACAATCGTGTGCATCCCAGGCTGTACCATTGTTCCAAGCAAATGGTTCAAAGGGGAGGGGTGCAAGAACACATGGGCATGTCCTTCTTTGAGTCCACAATGCACTGCACATCTAACCATATCTTCTTCATCAAATACATCTACAGATACAGCAACAATATATTTAAGACCAATACTGTTACTACAGCCAGCCATCCAGATATAAATAAATGCAGCACTACATCGCATAATAATTATTACTCTTAAAGCTAATAAAATGCATCACAGCATTATAACCTTGTGATATATGAACATACAAAGGCTCCACTATAATTAACTATACCTTATGCACACAAAACACAACACAACTACAATATACAGTTAATACTATTCAAACTACTACATTATTTCTGAAATTATTCTCTTATGCACAATATCCATTAACCATTAATGCCAAGTCCATGTAAGCCATATATTTCACATATAAACCTATGTAATCCAAGTTCCATAATCTGACCATGTGTGGGTTAAGAGAAAGAGAAATGTATCCATTGAGGATAGAAAGATACAGTGCATCCGCAAAATATTCACAATGCTTCACTTTTTCCCCGGTTAGTGCCTAACCCTAACCCTCCCCCTAGTGCCTAACTTTAAACCCTAATGCTAACCCTCCCCCCAACCCCCCGGTGTGTACGTTCAGGATTCCATCAGTAGAGATGCTGATGCCGGGATTCTGGGCGTTGGAATCCCCATGGTCGGGATATTGGCCCTAATTCAGAGCCGGACGCTCTGACATAGCGCTCGCTCTGAATCAGGGCCATCCCTCTGAATTTAAGAATGGCCTTCTGGCCACTTGCATAGCTGTGGGTGACCACACACAGCTGTAGTGAGCGGCCAAAATGATGGTTGCGATGGTCAAGACCATCGCAACCATCAGGCTTGCGATGAGACCCTTGTGGTAGGGTCTCATTGCCGCAAGCCCTGGAGTGCTTTTGGCTCTATCAGAGCCAAAAGCACTCCCACTGACATCACTAGTGATGTCAGTGGGGCCTGCCCCAGACAGTAGGCATTCCCATGGGAACGCCTCTGTCTGGCCAGCCATGCCCACGGCACACCCACCAAAGGGGGCGTGCTGTCAACCACCGTCAACAGCACACCCCCTTTGGTGCGAGACCCATAGCGATGGCTTGGCCATCATTATTTTGGTCTCACGCATGCACACGGAGCAGCTGGCTCTATCGTGTGCATGCACACTTGGCCAACAATGACCCAATTGCGAGCGCTCAGCGCTCGCGAGCGGGTCTGAATCAGACCCATTGTCCTCAACCCATAAAACTAGTCACTTAATCTAAATAAATGGGAGTTTAATAATATAGGATTGTTAAATGTAGTGAAAATTTTTAAGATATAAATAATCAAAAACCCTCTTACCCAAATGGACTGCAATTGGCAAATACGGAATGACCAACACAAAATTGCAATCAATAATCAAATGAATTTATTAAAAAAAAAAATCACAAGTGCTCTAAGGGATACATTCACTAAAATTTGAGTTTGGTTGAGATTGCAATCTTGGGTAAGTTTAGGTATTTTTTTTAACTTGCAAATTTACTAAATATAAACTTAGGTGAGTTTGGGATAGATTTTTTTTTTTCACTGAAAAACTTGGGTGAGATTGCAAACTCGAATAAACTCACCATTGGCCAAACTCTGAAGTACTTTTCATGGAAAAGATACAAATTGGGAATTTACAAAGAAACAAGATTACAATCTCTGGTGTAATTGTAGCAAACTTGAAGCTAATTAGAAGTTTCAAATAGACTACCTCCAGAGCTGCGACTTTGCAAGAAACATACACAGATCAATGTGATTTGTGTATGTTTCTGCTTGGTAACCTTCTTTAAAGTGTTATTTTTTTAAAAATAATGACAATCACTAGCCCCGAGATGCTCAGCCAGTCCTGGTTCCTAAAAATACGGGAGAAAAAATCAATAGGGTCCCCCCATAACCAGCATCTGGCTGCTGAGCCAGACCTGGTTTTAAAAAATAGGGGGTAAAATTGTGTAGGGCTCTTCTATATTTAAAACCAGCACCAGGCTCAAATCCAGCTGGAGTGTAATGCCACTGCCAGGGCACTCTATCACCGGTTCACCCCAGCCAAAGCATTCACACTCCAAGCCAGTCAGCCCAAGCCAGGGATCCCCCTTCTCCCAACACCCCAGGCTTAGTCTGAAGCCCGGTTCTCTTCCTCGCACCCTGGAATAGTGCATATGGCAGTAATAGTACTGTAAATAGTGTCAAATTATTGTTTTTTACCGTGGAGCTACAGGTGCCAGCATGCCTGCCCTTTGGCACTTGTGGAACTACAATTGCCAGTAAGTGGCCGGCAACCATACCCATGCTGTAAAAAATAGTTAAAAACCACAACACAAACACCATGTCAAGTATAACTTTATTACATACACCTACCTCACTCAAATACTTACCTGTTGCCCGTCGCTCAGTCCCCTTCTCTAGTAGAATTCAATGGAGCACATGAAAAAAAATACTCATCTCCTTCCTGGTGCCGGTCTCCGTAGCATCCACGTGTCTTGGCAAAAAAACAAACTGCCATCCAGACCAGACACTTACAATAATTGTGTATTTGTGTGACTACATACACCGCTAACCGTCTCTTGACTGCTCAGTAGCCAGGTACTGGCTCCTAAAATACAGGGGGTACTATTAATTTTTCCCCCATATTTTTAGGAACAGGACTGGCTGAGCAGCCAGGGGCTGGTTATGCTTTTGTGGGGAGACCCTATGTCATTATAAAAAAAATAAGGTAGTCCACACAAGCAGCCTTCACATATCTCACTGATATGTGCAGGCTACATGTTTGGGAGAGTTAGGCATAGAGAACACACTGTAAACTTGGGTGAGTAATATCATTCTAAACTTGCTACTCAGGGGAGAAATCTCAATCTAGTTCACCATCAGCCAACTCACTCTAGCTTCTGAAACTCACTGAATTTGTGAGTTTCAGAAGCATCAAATCACCCAAGTTCCAGCGATGTTAATCGAGTTAAAAACAAAACTTGATCAGACTAGATTCTCAGTAATTTTACCCCTAAGTGCACAAAAAAAGCAACCTATACAAATGATTTTCCAGGGTGACCCTCCACACCCCGACACAAGTGACAAATGAATAAATGACTATCCTTCTTACTGACACTATGTATTAGCTCCACAACATACAGTATAATATGTATAACAATGTAAAAAACACATTCTTATATAACTTCACCAAAACAGCATCCTCCTTTATGGTGAACTTTCCATGTCCATTAAATTCTCTGCAAACCAGGGAATGAACTTAATGTCACTATTATCCCTCTAATGTCTGCATGCTCCACATGGGTGTGTGTATATGTACCAAAAATGGAGAGAAAAAGTTTATAGTATAATACTTGTTAATGCACCATTCACTTTTATAAAAACATACAACTTCCAGAAATAAACATTCACAATTGCACTTTCAGAAATGAAACAATTACCTGTCCCAGGTGCAGAACTGACAGCAGATAGTTCCGTAATCACAGTTGGTTAATAATCGCCAGTGAGAGCCCTGGACAGTTTGTTGGATACACCCATTTCTACTGCCCCAAATCACTTTCCCTTCTCTTACAAAGCCCTGTCCAGCTAATCTCCTGCAACCAGTGCAGCTGCTAAGTAATACATAGACCTGCTGACTACCCTATTTGCCGGCTGGCGCTTAAGACAAATTATCTTCCAGACTGGTCACATGATACCTCCATGACATCATTGTCATGGCAATCTGTAACAATATAAGTAAGAACAGTATCACATTATCAGTAGGGAGACTACTGAGAATTGCAGTTCATACTATAGCTTCAGTGATTGGCCCACATATGGCCATGTGATCCAGTGAAAGAACGTCAAACGAATCAGCCTTGACACATGACTATTATAGGCTTTCACTCTACACTTGGGTCCCGATGGCATGGTTGTGGGCAGTCGTCTGGGATACGTCATTGTGTTGGCAGATGCATGACTTTATGACAGTGTCCAGAGATCTGGAATTGTGCGGTATGCAGGTGTCATTTTCACACAACCAGTTAAAGTATGGCATGGGACATCCTAGTGTCACATGACCGCATTGCCGTCTAATATGTTGTATAGATTATCACTTGCAATGAATATTTATTTACTACATTTCGTGGGTAAGTGGGATTGCCTATTTTTTAATTTTTAGCCATATTCAGGCTTTTTTAAATTAAATTTGATGGATGGTTTCTCTTTTTACTTTTGCCATCACTTGTGTTGCCAACTGATTAATTATCTTAGGGTATTTGACAACCCCAGCAATATGAACCAACATACACACTGCTGAGGAAGCTGGGTGTATTCTTGTCCAGTGAAATGCGTTGAGGTGATTGCTCTGGGAATCCTGTGAATACTGGACTATACTTTTGGACCTCAACATTTTTTCCATTTTGAGGCGCCGGAACATAATACAGGTGGATTATATACAGCTCTAATCAATTTGCACTTTGGATGCTAAACCAATTGTACTGACAATTTATATGACTGCTTGAAATCTCAAAGCTTTCGATGCAGTGGAAGGAGTCCTAGGTCATATATATCTTTTTCAATACACAGGATCAGATATTTTGTTCTAATACCATATAGATTATCTTTCTGGAATTCAGATAGTAAGAGTGTTGGCTATTTATTTATCACGTGTGGCATAATTTGCTTGTTTCTTGGCTTTTTATAAATACATGTAATTCTTATTGTCTACAGATTAACCGTCCATCTTCTTTAGCACTGGTTTTTGTGTGTTTTATATAACAAGGTATAAGTAAGAACAGTCCATCTTGCATCCTCCTTCACCACTTTCAACATTAGGTGTAATAACTCCGGATGCTGATAGTGTTGCCCTGTACCAGCTTCCTGTTAGTTTAAGGTAGTATGGCAACGTCACTTTCCAGTCCCTTTTGCAGACAACCATATATGTATTGGGAGATGCTGGTATCAAAAGCCTTGTTATTTCTAATGAAGGGTTAAATAATTTACCGGGGCACATCATCAACATCTTTCCCACAACTTTAATTAAACAAAATATAACAAGAGATAGACATATATATCATAAATACACAATACATTTTATATATACCTTTTTATAAGTGTAATCATTTTGAATGGGCATTTGGGACTTCCAATAGCAGTCAACACAAATAAATGAGGGTGTTTGACCACTTATATCTTAAGTAATGACTTTACCTTTAACAGTCCTATATTGCTTGGCTCCCATTTATGTAGAAACATTTACTAATTTTACATAGCGGAATTGTCACAATAAGTTTATATATGTAAAGTAGCATTCTCTGCACCAGAAATATTCACCTTTTTTCAATTCTATTTCCTTTGGGTTAAGAAACCCACTAGTTCTCCTTAGGTTACCAACTTTGGGCACCCATTGATGCCACCCTTACATTTATTTTTAAACAAATTATTATAAACAACCTTTTAAATGATCAATTCTTATTTTTAATTAACTTGTTTTGGTTCAACCAATAATAATAGATTTGTGACCCAATATTGCCAAAACATATTTTTTATTTCATTCTGTACATTGAACAAAATAATAATAATAATAATAATAATAATAATTATTATTATTATTATTATTATTATTATTATTATTATTATTATTAAGTCACCATAGTAGGAATAGTACACAGTAATATTTAGACACTTTATCAAAACCCTATGAAAATTGGAGACATTTTAAAGGTCAATTTTCAATTTTTTTAACAAAACATTTAATAATAGTCATTGGAGTGTAATTTGGAAGCCCACATAGACACAAGTATAATTTTGATTCAACTCCCTTTGTGTTTTAGTCATCTGAGGTACTGCCCCTTATTCCCTCCAGCTGTGATGAGAAATCTTACATTATAAAATCTGACGGTTTCTAGCTTTGGCCCAACTCCTGATGAAAACTGAAGCAGTGACATGTGAATGTTTTGCTGTGTACTGTGTTACTCTGTTACTGCATTGCACATGGTCTGGGAAGCTCAGGTGTCAGTGGTGGATTCCTTATGTGGCTAAAATCCAAAACATCATGGTAAGTTTATATATGTTTTAAATGGAGACATATTTTTATTAACATTAAAAGTATTTTTTACTTCATATTTTATGTACAGTTGTATATAGACCTGGTATAGTAATTATTACATTGGGCAGAACCATGTTACTATTAGGACCATTCTTACTGGTTGCTTGGGTTTTCTCTGGGTGCTACTTTTCTACCTCACAGTTCAAAAAAAGTTGTTAAGTTATTTGGCTTTGTAAAAACATAAATAAATGTACAAAGCTTGTGTGCGTTGGTGTGGCAGAGATTAAACAGTTTGCTACAATGGTGGAAAGACAATGGTGGTGACAGATCGGAGTAGGAATATGAATGAATGGCTTTCAAAAATTATACCGTAAGTAGTTTGTGATATTCTGCAGAGTATTTAAAAAATGTAAAACTGTATGTGCAATAAAAACAAGAACTTTAATTTTTCCATGAATAATTTTTGTAAAGGTAGAACTCGATTGCACAGCCAAATTTCCAATGCAATTAAAGGTGCTACCATGCTGAGACTTGTAGTGCCATGCAGGAAAACACTCTAAGCACTAAGAACACATAGTCAAAATTAATAAAGTTTGGTAAATTAATTGTGCAGCTTTTCCTAATTTCATAGCTAGAGATTCAGTTCCAAGACAATTGTTTAGTCCCCAGTGTGTATGTGGATATATTTATGTTACTGTAGTCACTTCTACTAGCTCTATCAGACTCAGCTGCTATTTTATGTCAATGTTACAGAACATACTGTATAATATTATACACTGAGACGTATTTTAAACCTGTGATTACTTGTTTCAGTACCAAAATCTAGTGCCTGACTCATGGGGGTCTTTAGAAAGGAGGGGGCCCATGTGAATTCCCCGTCCAGGGCCCTCTTCTCTCTTCCCGGTAACCGGCAGCCGATTGAGATGGCTGGCCATCCACCGGAGTATTAGTAGACTCTGGGCACTAGAGTGTCTACTGTGTATGCGCAAAACGCTGGAAAAATGGCCATGGCGACATCGCTGACACCCGGAGCAGGACCTCGGAGAGGTAAGTTTTAAATAATATGGGTGCAGGGTGTTCAGTGAGGGCCCCCCTGTACCCAGAGGCCTATGTACACCACACACCTTGCACCCATTATAGATACGCCTCTGGCCTGACTGGAGATGTCTTTTATTTCCTGCCTGGAAGGAATATTGTGCATGATTCAGAGATTTAGGTAAAGAACATGTGGCTGCTTCATGTGCTTGGGAGTAACTGCAGATTTCCTTCTGTATCAATGCGACCACACTGCTCTCGTCCATCTGATGGGGATAGTAGCCCCTATTAGTATCAAAGTAAATTTGCACCATAAACAAGGGAACCTATTTACTAAGATGAGGGTTATTAAAGCTGATAATGACCATTGACTTTGACCGATGGATTTGAAATGACAACTGTAGTACATGCAAATCAAGCTTGGCATAGAATTTATTACAGTGGCTGATTTAAATCCCTTGGTCAAAAATGCTTTGATAACCTGTGTCTTGGCAAATTTACCTAAAGGTCTCTCATAGGTGGGTCGTATTTTGAACATAACTGAAAGTATGCAGATTACAAACAAAAATAGGCAGCACTAATAAAACAATTTTAAGTCAGATGTAGACATTATATATATATATATATATATATATATATATATATATATATTAGTGATGAGTGGGTTCGGATTTACTCGGATTTACTCGGTTCTCAAAGCAACATTTTATTGGCTATTTGCTATCTCATGTTTTGGAGAGCCAATAAAATAAATCCGAACTAATCCGAACTTGTGGTAAAGTGGCGATAAGAACCGAGTAAATACGAACTCGCTCAACCCTAATATATATATATATATATATATATATATATATATAAATTACAGGCTTAACCCATGGCCATCAACCATATGTGGTGCCCTTGGTACTGTATGTGACCACGTCATCTACATAAAATTATCACACACACTCAACATTCACTTACTTTTCAAAATGTAATTCCTTTCAATACAGGGAATATTAGTTCAATAATTTGTCAAGCTGACAAACCACTTTGTGGTCTTCCCATCTGGCTAGCCCCTACACAGACTCTCAGATATATGGTCTTTGATCTGCCACATTTGGCTCATTTTTGCACAAATTTTAAGAATGAATATGGGTCCTGGCTTAAATATATATATGCTGTGAATTCATCTCTTTTCTCCAAATATTCAACTCCCAAAAGGAGTTGTTCCAAATTGATACTCACAGTCTTTCCCAATAATGGAATATGCCCCCCCAACTTGTGCCATAGCATGCCTGTGAGGTGAATCCCAGTTCAGCGGTACCGTAGGAATCCGGGCTAGATGTTAGCCTATCAATGTACATTAGCATGTCAAGGAAATAGTCACTTAGAGTAAGATAGCCAATTTCCAATAGATAGCCAATTTAATTTTTCTGACCACATAGGTGGTGTCAGTTATTCTTACATTGTTCTTTATTGTTGATTCTGTGTATATGTCATAGTGTTTTATTTATTTGTTTGATACATAAATAAAATATTTATTATATTCATGGCTTTTTGAGGTTATTTCTGCTATCATATGGATTAATAAGCGCAACCACATTTTTGTTTTTTAGTTATTTAGTCTTTCTTTCTGAGAGACCATAGTGAGTATACACAACTCACTGTTGGCTGCTGCTACTAGTAATATAGTTTCATTGATTAGCGCCTAAATACAGGTTACTAATTTCTTGTTTTTTTATGAGCAATAATAAAAGATACATTTTATATACTGTATATATGCCTGTAGGAGTGCCCCTGTAAAAGTATTTTACTCTTTTAAATCCAGTCCTGATATTTTAACTCAGTGTACTAAGAATCAAGTCTGGTCGAGTGAGCAATTTCTGAAGAGTTTGGCCATTTTTTTCCACTCGCAAATTTGCTTATGTAAAGCTCGGGAGAGAAATCTCCTTTGCTATGGGAAAAGACTGGAGAGTAAGCAATCTCTCTACAATTCACCAACTGCTAGACTCAAGAACCGAACCTTTTCACTAGTGAAGATAGGATTCAGGAATTTATCAAGCAGAGTTTCTAAACTCTGATAAGAAGGGACAACACACCTGTAAAAACTTGTGAAATAAATTCACCTGCCTGTGATCAGCGAGTTTGGCAGAAACATACACAGATCACTGTGATCCATGTATGTTTCTGCCTGTAAATTGGTTAAAAAAGGTTAAATGTTTTAAAAAAGATTACATTGTATCCCCCCTAAAGCTTAACCAGCCCCGGACTTGCCAGGAAGTCCTGGTTCCTAATATTACGGGGAACAAAATGTGTAGGGTTCCACCGTTATTTAGTTCCATCTATTTTTCACTTTATAACCTCCGTACCCACTTCTCCAGGGGTGAAGGGAAGAGCCCAGGGCTTTTAAGCAAGCCTGGGGTTAAGGGAAAGGGGGGACATCTTTTTTGGTCCTCACCTCCTCTAAGATCCCCAGCTTGGCCTGACTGGCTTGGGCTGATAATGCTTTGGCCATGGAGCCCCGGTAAAAGGTTTTCTGTGCTGTGTCATTACAGCCTGGTAGGTTTGGGACCCCTAGCAAATTTTTCCCCATATAATTAAACCAGGAATGGCCCTGCAGCCAGGTGCTGGTTCATAAATTATGGTGGAACTCTACTGATTTTGTTCCATATAATTTTAGAAACCAAGACTGGCTGGCAAGTCCGGGGCTGGTTAAGCTTTTTCTAACAATGAACCAGTTTTTTAGCAGCCTAGAACATTAGCAGCCTTCACATATCTCACTGATATTTGCAGTCTGCTGGGCTCGGGAGAGTTTTGCAGTGAGAAGACACTGCAATCATAGGTGAGTAATCTCCTGCAAAACATGTTACTCAGGAGAGATATCTCATTCTGCTTCACCATCGGACGTCTCACTCTCAGCTAAAGTCACTTCTTGGTAAATTTGAGAGTTTCATGAGACTTAAATCACCTGAGTTTTGGTGAAGCTAATCAAGTTTAAAAAAAAAAACTTGATCAGACTCAATTCTTATTAAATGTATCCCTAGTGGTGCACCACCAATATCTATAATATTTTTGTTTAAGATACCATCATGCTTATAATAGGAAATTTCTCTATAATATGCTTTATTTTAGAGGGTAATCATTTGTTTTTTGTTATCTTATATGGACCTTGTGCACTGACCTACCCCTACTTGTACAAATGTTCATAAAACAAATAAGCTATTAAAGGTAATAATTATCATTCACATTAAAACATACTTGTTTCTATGAACAAATGATTGTATCAGAGTAGTTACTTTATTTTCTTCCTCTTCTGAATCCAATAGAAACAGGGGAGTACAATTACATAGTGTAATCAAATAATAGAAAATAAAAATTCACTTTTGTGAAGTGTTTATTGGAACTAATAGGGAAATTGTGTAATCCTTATCATTTAGGTCATTTCTTTTTCCAACAAAGAGGGGTTACTGTTATCATCTCTACCACCACAGAAGTCACACCTATTATATAACCATACTTGCCGACAATCAGCTCCCTCCTTCTGGGAGGGAGCTGATTGTCGGCTAACGGTGGGGGGCATGGCCAGTAATTGATGTCATATTGGTTGCAGTGCCACACAATTACATCATCCAGGCCCTGCCCCCTCTTCACAATGCTGTTATTTTCAGCATTGTGAAGCAGGGGTCGGGGCCACAATGACGCGATTCAGTGCGAATCACATCACTGCCCCCCACCCGCAGCTGGGGTTTCTAGTTTAATCTGGGGGGATGTCGGGAGGGTCGCTGGCTGCCGGGAGGCTTGCCTACCTTTCCGGGGGGCGGGAGCTACACCCGTAAATCCAGAGGCTGGTGAGACATTTGGAAGGGTAGGCAAGCCTGTATGTAATAGGTCATATAGTATGTAGATTGTTTCATCATCTTCTATAAGGTTTAGAAATAACCACCCAGACATTTATCAAGTGGAAAGAATGGATAGAACAAAGGAATATAGGGGTCTATTTAGTATTTACTAAGCCTTGGAGAGAGATAAAGATACCAATCAGCTCCTGTCACTTTATAGGCTGTGTTTGAAAAAATGTTAGGAGCTGATTGGCTGGTACTTTATCCCCATCCCCTTTATTTCTCTCATAGGCTTAGTACATAGACCCCCATAGTGTAGACCAGTAGTATCTAACTTGGGCCATCCAGCTGCAGTGGAACTACACATCCCAGCTAGTCCTGCTACAGTTTTAGCATGCCATGCAAGAGCAAAACTGTGGCAATCTATCCTGGTATGTGTAGCTGCTCTGCAAATGGGTAGCCCGAGTTTGACACCACCATGTAATACGTTTTATATGGATAACATTTTATACATAAATATAATAACAAAGAGTGCATACTATCCTGGTTACAGAATAATTAGGGAGGGTTTTATGGATTTCTTGAGGATTCTCTGCAACCTCAACCTACTGGCTTCTTAATAGAATAATCAACCAGTAGGTGATCTCTGCCTAATTCCTAATGGTGCATACACACGTACTGATTTTAAGAGCGATTAGAACAAAATTATATCAATATTGTTACCATTATCATTCAAATTGGTCTTTAAAAATGACCCTACCAATTTACCTTCGACCAGCTTTGCGCAGCCATGTATGGACGATAGTTATCTCGTCCATCAGCCATGCATGCCAGTCACCTTGCTCGATATCAAGCAAGTTACTATAGGGACCCACGATCATTGATCGTGGGTCGCTATAGTTGATGGCAAGTATGTGGTGTGCTCGGTGATTGATATAAATCACCCAGCACACCAGAGAGGGTGCATGATGATCACCCATCGATATTGTATTGCTGGCAGATTGCTACGTCTGTATGCACCATTAGAACCACTGATGCATCTCAAACAATATTTTTTCAAGGAAATTTATATAGGATGAGCTCTATTTATATACCCGACACAAAAAAGTGGACTATTGGGCTCTGGTTTGCAAACCAGAAATGGTCCAACAAAGCTTTATCACAGTCATGACATTGGTAACATGAACATGATAAATGTACATAATGAATACATGACACAAATGCTTCTGAAACCTGGAGCACATACAGCAATTATATTGGATTACATAAAAAGACTCTAATATAATTCACTATAATATGAATAAGCATCATAAAATTATGCAAATGGAAATCTCATTATGACTCTCAGGGTGCAAAAGATTCATACACATATAGAAATATGTTGTACAAACACACAAGAAAATAAATTGCACAGAATGATATTATACACACAAAAAAAAGAATGAAAGCAAATCCAATTGAATATTTCTTCTAAGTAATCATGTGGAGAGCCTAAACTAAAAAAAACATCAGATGGGAAAAGGGAAAGATAAAAATAAAACAAGATCAGGGGGTAAATTTACCAAGATGCAGGGTTTTAGAAGTGAAATTGTTGTCCATAGCAACCAATCATTTTCTACTTATCATTTATGTAGCACATTCTAGAAGACAATAGTGTGAGAGTCTTTAATAATTTATAGTGTTTATTTAAAACATACTGTATAATTCATCAGTATTTATGAAAAAAAACATTTTCCTTTACACAAATATCATGAGATTGAACCACATTACGGTATACTGAACAAGCAGCAGAAAGAGAGCAGCAGCTGAAGAATCCCAGAATAGGATACTAGGTCTGGTTACTGTGAAATAAAGACAAACTGAAGATGCATTGACACATCCTATGTACTTGTTAAACCAATCATATGTATTCTTTTCTGTCAAACCATTTTTGGCAAATGTTTGTGACAGCAGTTTTCTGAATGTCTAAAAGACGGCTCAAAGGGGATGTACCTCTGAGAGCTAAGGGGAATTCATCACAAGTGTGTTGAGTTTCCTTATCTTCCCAGCCGGCTGCAAGGAAAATTAATAAAATAGAAGCAGTGTTTCTCATACCATGATCCAGGGGTAGGATTCCTCATCACCCCAAACATTTTTGGGGTACTCGTCTGGGATCCCCAACTGCCTGTCTGTACTGACTAATATCCACTAGAAAATTTGGAACTGCAGAAGAAAATTCAGATCGGTGAGTATTGAAAAATAAATGCGCATTTGCACTTTTCAATGCTCTCTTCTGTGCTTCCTAATTAGTATTGTGGGGTTCAGTATGGATGGGCTAATCGGGGATCTATGAATATATTGTATGCCAAACCTGCTCTTTTAAAGTATAAGTTGTCTTCTCTTGAAGTGAGTGAAAGGAGTGTGATTGTATGTGTGCTAACTGTGAGATGTATATGAAGGAACCAGATCT
This sequence comes from Taudactylus pleione, assembly GCA_031769625.1. Taxonomy (NCBI): domain Eukaryota; kingdom Metazoa; phylum Chordata; class Amphibia; order Anura; family Myobatrachidae; genus Taudactylus; species Taudactylus pleione. The sequence continues at coordinate 3,587,209 of JAUIMM010000267.1, forward strand.
TTAAATAATCAACCAAAGACTGCACTTCTCATCTGCAATTATAGGCTTGTCTTGTCTTTTGAGAGGTGTGACCCCTGAGTTGAGACATTCACTGATCTCCTTGCTCTCAGAGTAGCTGTAAACAGTGACACCTAACGCCTAAGCACAGCAAAAGTGTTTAGGAGTGCAGAGAAAGGTGCCCATTGATTCGGGATAGGGTCCTTCACATTTCCTCATTGTTACCCCTAGGGGCGACTGGGGCTGGAGGGTTGTACATGTTATTCATCTAAGTAGCATGCCAGAAGGATTTGAACAGTGGGTCATAATCTGTGGGAGTGTTATAGTGACATTGGGAATACTGTATTGTCTTTTTAAGGACGGGATAACAGGTCTCTAAAGCCTGATATATGAACAACATATAACTAAAGTGTGAGGAGTGAACTTGTGTAGTGATATTACAGTAAACCAAATCATTTATAATCCTAATCTAATAGCTGTAATAAATCAGAGATTTATTACATCTGTGGTATATACTTGCCTCAAAGTGTGTCAACATATTTGGCTAATAGGATAGATAAAGACTAGGCTGGACTAATAAATTAGTTACCCAGTAATTTATGCAGGGTTAGTTCAGTAGTAGCTTGTACAGTTATTAGGGGGTTGCCAGCTGATAGGCATTTGAAGCTGAAAAGACAGGTTTTGTTGTATAGTTACCCAGTAGGAACACAGGAATAAGTGAATGTTCTTTTGAATAAAATAAAGATTCCTCAGGGGATTCAGGAAAAACTTGGAGCGGTAACCCATAATAGGGGCTCAGGGCAGTACAGGCATGGTAAAAGAATTACCATGTCCTCCTGCAGATCTAGTTGAATACATGGAGGGGAAAAGTGCACATAAAGATATTCAAAATATACTACAGAAAGCAGGGATGCCCAGTGTGGTTTCCCTGGATCCTGTAAGATGGGAAACCTTTGCAAAAGAAAACAAGGCTTGGATAGAGTGTAAGAAAGTAGGCAGCAAGTACAGGCTTGGTTAAAGGTAGCCAAAGAAATACATAAAGAACAGGAGGTAACACAAGACACTGAGTTTATGGCAGATTGTGGTCCAAATACTGTGAGGCCTGTCCCAGTGATCCCTTTTGTAAATCAACAAGCATCACTAACAGCCCCTGATTTAAGCCCAAAATATCCAAGTTTGGCTCCAATTACCACACCAGTAAGGGATGGCAAGAAATGCCCAGGATGTGGTAAATGTGTACCTAATGCTAACACTAATTGTCTTTTTTGTGGTAATCAAGTGCCCTTGCCAGGGGAACCTTGTAATCAACAAGGCTTAACCAGATCACCTCATTATCCATCACCTCCACACTTATCACCAGTTACACGACCAGCTCCTCCACTGCCTTATGCAGGAGGAAATTTCAGCCCTAGGATGGTCAGGCACCTTAATGCCTTGGATGTTTAATAAAAACAGAAACAGGACACAGATGTGCAAGAAGCAAGCCACAGGCACTAATGATGAACCTTGTGGCTGTGAACACTGTGGGGGTGAACAGATGTATATTCAGAAAGGGTCAGGTCCACCCTCATAGCAAAACACATCTGTAGAGGCTTATCCTGTAACTACACAGGAGGTGTTTGAACCAAATCCCCAGAATGCAGCAGTTATGATAAGAGTAAGAACCCAAATTCAGTATAGATCCTAGACAGACCACAGATAATAGGAAAGTATCTCCAGAAGAAGTTTCTTCTGTCATAAAGCAGGGCACATGAAAAGGGATTGTCAGAAATATAAGGACTGGGCAAAGAAAAGGGAGCAATTTGGAGTAAGGGTTCAAACAGCACATAGCAATATGCTGTCCAGTGTCAGGTCCCCCACAATCCACTATTAGTATCTCAGGTCCCAAGGGAATAATACAATTGACACTACCTGGGGGGAACAAATTGACTGTATAATAGACACTGGCGCAAGCCGTACCGTTTTAAGGGCAGAAGATGTTCCCAAGAAATATGTAACAAATCAGACAATTCCTGGAACAGGACATACCATATCCTTACATGTTAGTAAAGCCCATAAAAGTTGCAGTGGGGTCAGCAGAAATTAAAGTGCCTGTACAATTCCTGACCTCCACATCCTGTCCAGTTGATTTGTTAGGAGCAGATATCCTTAATGAATTACAAGCTACCATTGAGTACAGGGATGGTAATGTAATTCTGAAAGGATGTACAGGGCAGGATCTTCAATGTCAGATAGCAGCAGCAATATATTTGCTGCAACACCAGACAGATAGAAGTGATGATCCCTGACTGGCTTTCAGATGACCTTGAAAAATTATGGTCTAAGGGTAAAACAGATGTGGGATTACTGGATGTACATCCTGTTACACTCACCTTAAAACCAGGTGTAGTGCCAGGAAAGATTAAATAATACCCATTGACCAGAGATCAGGAAAAGGCCCTACAGTGGCAGATTGCTGCATATCAGAAAACAGGGGTTATAAGAGAATGTAGGTCCCCATGGAGCACCCCTTTATTTCTGGTGAAAAGGAAGGTGGGGGCAGATAGTAAACAGGAATACCAGATGGTGCATGATCTAAGAGAGGTAAACAAATGGTTGGTGGTGGACGTACCTATAGTGCCTAATCCACACACCTTATTAAACCACATGCAAGCAACAGCAACTCATTTCACAGTAATAGACTAGCTAATTTATTAATTCATTTATTTATTTCTTTTCTGTACCTCTTACATCAGAGTGTCAGCTTTATTTAGCTTTTACAAGTATGGGCAAACAGTATTGCTGGACTAGATAACCCTATGGAGGGGCAACCTCTCCATCTGCATTTACAAAGGCTATGCCCATCATACTGCAAGGGTGGAGACCACAGTTTGAGACCACCCAGATTGTTGCAGTATGTGAATGATTTGCTCCTGTGTGCAGATATAGAGGGACAGTGTCAAAGTGAAACCAAATCATTACTTGCTTTTCTATGTGAACAACATTGCAGAGTATCAAAAGAAAAATTGCAAACAGCTCAAGCACAAGTTACCTTTTTAGGACATTGTATTTCTCAAGGTACAAGACATTTCACACAAGATAGGATATCCACTATACAGAAAGTGCCAGAGCCCACTACCACCAGGCAACTCAGAGCATTTCTAGTTCTAATAGAGTATTGATGGAATGGATTGCCAACACATCCCTCATAATGCAGCCCCTCTATAATGCGTTGACAGATACAAAATACAAAACAGTAATATTAACATCAGAACAGAAGAAAGCTTTTATGCAGATAAAAACTACAATTACCCAAGCACCAGCACTAGAATTACTCAGATATGACAGGCCTTTTATGTTATTCTGTCATGAAACACAAGGACATGCTGAAGGGCTATTAGTGCAGGAACACGGTGGTAAACAATAGCCCGTGGCATATTATTCATTGCAGCTTGATAGTATAATCAAAGGAGCACCCTCTTGTATAAGAGCAGTAGCAGCTGCCGCTATGCTTAACAACAAGGCAGCAGTTTTAGTACTGGACCACTCATTGATCATACAGGTTCCCCACTCAGTAACAGAAATACTTAACCAGGCCAGAACTAAGCATCTTTCTGCAGCCAGGTTAACCAAGTATGAGGTAGCCCTACTAAGCCCTACCAATGTGACCATTAAGAGGTGCACAGTGTTGAATCCTGCTACATTGCTTCCAACTCAGGATTCAAAAGAGGGGAATAGTGAGGGAGACATACGAGGTGATGGCAATAAGGAACACAACAGTGAGGATGATGAGGGGGATAATGTACTGCAAATACAGTCACATAAAAATACAAATCAAATTTTTTCTGACCATAATTGTCTTCAACTTATGCAAATGGAAATGAAGGAACTAGAAAATGTAACAGATGTTCCCTTATCTAATCCAGAGTGGGAATTGTTTGTAGATGGCTCTAGATATTATCATGAAGGGTCCCCAAGAACAGGTTATGCAGTCACCACCTTAGTTGAGGTATTGATTCAGCAACCACTCCCACCTTCCTGCTCAGCACAGGAAGCAGAATTGAGGGCACTCACTGAGGCATGTATAATGACAGCAAACATTTACACTAACTCCAGGTACACCTGGGGTGTGGCCCATGATTTTGGGCCTATTTGGAAGAGTAGGGTTTTTTTGGGCTCGGCTGGTAAAACCATTAAGCATGCTGAGCTCATTAGATGGTTGTTTGCAGCCTTACAGCTTCCAAGTAGTGTAGCCATTTTAAAGGTGCAAGCACACACCAAGGAAACAACAGCTGAGGCCAAGGGGAATGCCAAAGCAGATGCTGTGGCTAAGTAAGCTGCCCTGTTAGCTATCCCAGCCCTCTATGGTATAGAAACAGACACAACGAAAGACCCCTTGGACCTACAGGCTTTACACCAGTTTCAAGAACAAGCCATAGAAGGCAAAAAGAGAGGCTGGGAGAAAGAGGGATCCACTTGTGTTAATATGCATTGTGTTAAAGCCACCAGGTGTGCCTCCCAAGGGCCTTATATCCCCTGATGACACAGCTGGCCCATGGTCCAGTGCATAATTCAAAGGAGGCCATGGTAAACATGGTGCTCCAGCACTGGATAGCACCAGGCTTTAATGCAGCAGCTACAGCATATGTAGCATCATGCCAGGTGTGTTAGAAACACAATCCAGGACAGACAGTAAAAGTACCACAAAAACATACACCAAAGCCATTATACCCATTTCAGAGACAGCAGATAGACTATATTCAGTTGCCTAGGGTGGGGACATATGAGTACGCCCTCGTTTGTACAGACCTCTTCTCTAACTGGCCAGTGGGTGTGTAGATACTTAATGGTACCCTCAAACTAAAGATACAAAAGATCATGGCACAGACAGGCAAGACATGGGTGTACTATCTGCCCATAGCTTTATATTCAGTAAGAACCACCCCCCCGTAAGAAACATAAGCTGCCAACTTATGAGAAACTATTCTTAAGACCTCCTAAGACAGATTGTTAGTTCCCCCCAACAGTTGCAGCACAATCATGCAGATTTAACAGACTATGTAGCTAAGCTTTGTAATCAAGTGAATAACATCCATTTTTTAGTTTTCTCCTCCCTTCCTGACCCAGAAGCGGTACCAGGTGTACATTCATTGGAACCGGGCAATTGGGTATACACTAAGAGACACATCAGAAAGTCTCTGGAGCCAAGATTTGATGGTCCATATCAGGTTCTGTTGACTACACCAACTTCAGTGAAAATTTAAGGAAAGAGCACTTGGATACACACCTCACATTGCAAGAAGTTGACAGTCAAGATTGAACCACCATCATGAATCCTTTTTATGTGATAATGTTGGCTATGCTTAGTCTAAGGGTATTGCGCATACACCAAGGGACAACAGGAGGACAAATAGAGTACTCTAGGGTGGTCTATGGTAACCAGACTCACCAGTTACACATATTTAATGTAACCTGGTCAGGAGGTTCGATATATGTAAAAAGTTTGCGACAATATAATGAAAGGCATCTCTACTGGGCACCAAGGGAGCATGATAATATTACTATCATAAGTGGAATAAAAATTAAGTGTTGTACTGATAAGTTTATGGGTTATAAAGAATTTAAGAAAACGTGGGCATGGGGTATTAGGTGTCAATAGTACGGACCCTGGTATAACCATAGGAAGTCCAACAACTATAGAAAGAGGTGTAGTGCTAGTTTGCACTAATACCATGCAATTACCAAATAATTCAGTAATTATGACAAGGATGTACATACTAAATAGTAACCCACTATAAGGAATGACTCACTAGTTTAAGTTCCCTCCACTTGTGTAAATGTGGGTACCCAAAGACAAACCACTATATTAAGATTTAATATTTCTTTCCCCCCAGATCCAAAATGCTATAGCAGACAAAAGAGAGAATGGTATGATACATTGCTAGGAGCATCAGGTACAGGTATAGGGTTACTTAATAGTATAAATATAGAAACTTTAGCAAGCAAAATGAGTAATGCAGGAGAAGATATGAGAAGATTAGTTACAATGCAAGCTACATGGATGCCTACAGTATTTACCCCATTACAGGCCAGTATATCCTGGGGTAATGAATATTTACAGGTGTTCAATAGCACATTGTTTAACACACTTTACCTGTCAACAAATTTTTCTGAACTGTTTAATTGGACAGAATGTTCTCTCAGAACCAAGCAGCAAAAGGGTAAAGCACAGAAACAGTTAATGACAGGCAACGAACAAGTATACAGAAGGATGTTTAATATATCTTCTTTGTTATGGTTACAAATTCAGGGAAAGAAGATTTTGTGTACTGACAACTTTTGCATGGGAGAAGTTCATGTGTATAATTTCACACAGAAACAGGTTATGTGTAAGTACTTCATCTTACCAGTCCCCTTGTAGACAACTACTGGATTCACTCAGTTGTGGACTCTCCCAATGAGAGGTACACACATAGACACCAGTAATAGGACACATGACATATCCCTATTCACTGATACTGATGATGGATTAGTATGTCCTCAGCAAACACAGCTATATGAGCCTTGTAAGTTAGAATACCCAACCAGTGTATGCAACTGGGAATTGCATGATAAAGAGGTGGATATGTTTATAGAGGTAGAGCCTCCGGTTGTATGCCTAGTCACATATGATATGAATATAACTTCCCTCTATAATTTACCAAATCCTTTTTCTGGATGCTAATTTAACGTTACACACCTCTGGTGGAAGAACACTACTTACTGTATGTTTTCTAAGTGAAGAGACAAGAAGATGTACATTTTGAATTTCAGGTGACTAAGATACCTTCCCATAACCTTACAGTAAATCTCCAAAGTATCTTTAATGCCATTAATAATACAGAAAAACTTGCTCACCACTTACAGAAAGTAAACTATTCTGCCCATCATGCACAAATGCAGACAATTGTAGAAGCAGAGAAATTGGTGGAAGTAGCCACACAGTTAAAAGATAATTTACAGCACCATTGGTGGGATGTGTTCACAGGTAACTCACCTTCAGTCAAAAGGATGTTTAGTGGTCTCATTCACCCAGTAATTGTTATAATCATTGTATTCATTTTGCTCATTTTGTGGAATTGCTATCTATCTTATAATTTTAGGAAAATGGTAAATAAAGCATCTGCATCGGTAGGGACTCTCTTTGTCACACATAAGAAGAGCGCCTCCAAGTGGGAAAAGTGTTTAGCGTGTGAAAGAATTACATTGATCACACCTGAGAAGAAATGTGTTTTCTGTAGTACTGATGTTGGAAGATACCCCTCGTTCTAGGGAAAGATGTGCCGGGGTTCTTGGTATTCAGGTGATGAATGATGCTTGCATCTACTTGCATAGGGTGACTATGGAAGTAATATAGATACTATGAAAGCCATGACTCCAGTAAGGGAAGGATAGTATATTTTAATAAAAAGAGGGGATTGTGAGAGTCTATAATAATTTATAGTGTTTATTTAAAACATACTGTATGATTCATCAGTATTTATGAGAAAAAGCCATTTTCCTTTACACAAATATCATGAGATTGAACCACATTACGGTATACTGAACAAGCAGCTGAAGGAGAGGAGCAGCTGAAGAATCCCAGAATAGTATACTAAGTCTGGACACTGTGAAAAAAAGACAAACTGAGGATGCATTGACACATCCTATGTACTTGTTAAACCAATCATATGCATTCTTTTCTGTCAAACAATTTTTGGTAAATGTTTGTGACAGCAGTTTTCTGAACTTATAAAAGACGACTCAAAGGGGATGTTCCTCTGAGAGCTAAGTGGAATTCATCAGAAGTGTGTTGAGTTTCCTTATCTTCCCAGCCAGCTGTAAGGAAAATTAATAAAATAGGAGCAGCATTTCTCATACCATTATCCAGGGGTAGGAAGCCTCATCACCCCAACAATAGCTGGAATCTGAATGGTTGATATGAGCAACAACTCTGCTTTTAAAAACTCACACTTTACTAAATACCCACAGATCATTACATACACACAAAAGTCATAAGTATTTCTAATCAGGATCTTAGGAAACCACTTTAACTCAAATCCTGATTAAAAACTCTTAGAAGCAAAGTCTTTAGATTGTAAATCCAGAACATTTCTGCTTGTGTAAACATTGTTTTGACATCACTATACTTCTAGCCTGAATTAACACTCAATGGGCTCGAATCAGACCCGCTCATTAGATGCGTTTGCATGCACCCCGCGTATGAAAATCTGGCGCACCCCCAGCAAGGCAAGCAATCACACACCAAGGCATTAGCATACCCACTATGTCTTGGCATGCAATCACTTTGTGTATGCAAATGCCCACCTGCCTGTCTTAAGACACCCACTTGCACACACCATCTCCAGGAAGTGTATGTAACCATAAGATGCATTCGCAGCACTTGTGGTTGACTTTACCCTACCGCACGCACTGGCAGCACTTCTGTGTAAAATTCAACCAGGTGACATGTACTATGATGCTGCCTCTTAATTATGCACACCTCTGAAATGGAGTTAAGATGCTCGGCAATGCCTGTATTCACACATCCACTCCCCTGTTTCTTCCTCTCTGGTAACAATCTCTTAATCTTGTCTCCAATATATGCTTCCCACTTAAAAACTGCCTACCCCACCTGACCTGACTCATCAGACCCTTCAATCCTTCAAATACTTGCTCAATGTCCAACTTTTCACTAAAACATTTAAAAAAGGTGTGGGTTTTTTGTTTGAATCTCTATTCATTTTCCGCCTTGTTTTAATCTCATATCCTTGAAGCAAATATTATTTTTTATCATTAAATAAGATAACATAATTAATAACTAATTTTAGACCATTAATAGTTTACTTTCAATGATTTACCTAGGAAAAATAACTTTGAATTACTTGGATTATTTCATTTAAGAAAGAGTGCACACAAGTATAACATAGAGAAAAAGTATATTATTATTAACAATTTATTCTCATAAAGTTCACATATAGTATATCATAAAACAGTATTAGTCACATACAAAGTAAGATACAGAGAGATAAATAGAAATACAGAGAGATATAGAGTTAGTATGGAGTGTGGGAGTATGGCATGTAACATGTTCCTGTGTTTCCAGTCCACATGGCCTAAAGCTAAGCTCCATTTTGAATGTGGGAAAACTCCCATGACCCTATAGTCTCTTTAAACCACAAACCTGCAAAGTCTGACCTATTTAAACAAATTAGATTAATTGTTCCAACAACACTGATTCAAGCCTATGATCATAATTATGACACTATACAAACTTATTCATTACATCTTTGCAATACAAACTATTATAAATACACAAATTAGATAACGGATGTGGATTGCTAAGAATACATGGTAATAAGTGAATGACACCAATAATTCACTTGGCATATATGATACCCGTTAGTGAGAAGTGGAGCTCAGCTCACTTTAAAGATGTCTCCATAAAAGGGGCATCAATGTTCAGCAAGTCCCAAAACAATTACCATCCAATCTTGACCTAAAACATACACGCCACAACTGTGTGATAGATTTCAGGCAAAGACTCTATTATATAGTATTCCAGAATGCATAAACTATAACATTGTATAATACATATGAGCTGGTGACACTATCCAACTATTCCATCTTCAACACATATTTATCTACAGCTAAAACAACAATATATCCTAAAGTCCACCATATTACAGCTATATCATAATGCAGCCAGTATTCACAATCCTGTGCATCCCAGGCTGTTCCATTGTTCCAAGCAAATGGTTCAGGGGAGAGGTGCAAGAACACATGGTGTGTTCTTCTTTGATCCCACAATGCACCACACATCTAACCATATCTTCTTCATCAAATACATCTGCAGTTACATCAACAATATATACAAGACCAAGGGCCAGATGTACTAAGCTCTGGGAAGTGATAAACTGGAGAGTGCATCTGGTAAATATTCACAATACTTCACTTTTTCCCCTGTTATTGCCTAACCCTAACCCTCCCCTTAGTGCCTAACATTAAACCATAATGCTAACCCTCCCCCCAACCCTGCTGTTTACTTTCAGGATTCTGTCAGTCAAGATGCTTATGCCGGGATTCTGAGCATCAGAATCCCCATAGTCGGGATATTGTCCTCATCCCATAAAACTAGTCACTTACTCTACATAAATGGGAGTTTAGTAACATAGGATTGTTAAATGTAGTGAAAATGAAGGAATGACCAACACAAAATTACAATCAATAATCAAATGAATTTATTAAAAAATATCACAAGTGCTTTAAGGGATAAATTCACTAAGATTTAAGTTTGGTAGAGATTGCAATCTTGGGTAAGTTTAGGTATTTTGTTCCACTCGCAAATTTTTTAAATATAAACTTGGGTGAGTTATGGAGAGATTTTTCTCTTTTCACTGAAAAACTTGGGTGAGATTGCAAACTCAAATAAACTCACCATCGGCGAAACTCTGAAGTACTTTTCATGGAAAAGATACAAATCGGGAAATTACTAAGAAACAAGATTACAATCTCTGGTGTAATTGTAGCAAACTTGCAGCTAATCAGAAGTTTAAAATACTGTAGACTCCCTCCAGAGCTACGAGTTTTCCAGAAACATACACAGATCAGTGTGATTTGTGTATGTTTCTGCATGGTAACCTTCTCTAAAGTGTTAATTAAAAAAAATAATGACAATAACCAGCCCCGGGCTGCTCAGCCAGTCTTGGTTCCTAAAAGTACGGGAAATAAATGAATAGGGCCCCCCCATGTTTTAGGCACCAGCACCTGGCTGCTAAGCAAGACATGGTTTTAAAAATAGGGGGGGAGGAAATTGTGTAGGGTTCTCCCTATATTTAAAACCAGCACTAGGCTCAAATCCAGCTGGGGTGTAATGCCACAGCCAGGGCACCTTATCACCGAGTCACCCCAGCCAAAGCATTCGCAACCCAAGCCCAAGTCGGGAATCTCAGGTGAGGTGGGTACCCCCCAATAAGGGGGTCCTCCCTCTTCTGACAACCCAGGATTAATCTGAAGCCCAGTGCTCTTCCCTGCACCCCTGGAGTGGTGGATATAGGGGGTAATAGTATTGTAAATAGTGTAAAACTATTGTTTTTTACCATGGAGTTACAGGTGTCAGCATGCCTGCCCTTTGGAACTACAAGTGCCAGTAGGTGGCCGACAACCGTACCCACACAGTAAAAAAAAAGTAAAAAAACCACAATGCACACACCATGTCAAGTATAACTTAATTACATACACCTACCTCACTCACATGCAGTACTTACCTGTTACCCATTGCTCAGTCCCCTTCTCTAGTAGAATCCAATGGGGGTACCTAAAAAAAAATACACATCTCCTTCCTGGTGCCGGTCTCCGCAGCATCCATGTGTCTTAGCAAGAAAACAAACTGACATCCAGACCAGACACTTACATTAGTTGTGTATGTGTATGACCACATACACCACTATCCAGCTCCTGACTGCTCAGTAGACAGGTGCTGGTTCCTAAAATATGGGCAGACACTATTCACTTTTCCTTGTATTTTTAGGAACCAGGACTGGCTGAGCAGCCAGGGGCTGGTTTTGCTTTTATGAGGGGACCCTATGTCATTTAAAATAAAAATTAAACCGTTTTTACAGGTAGACCACACAAGCAGCCTTCAAATATCTCACAGATATGTGCAGGCTACTTGTTTGGGAGAGTTAGGCAGAGAGAAGACATGGTAAACTTGGGTGAGTAATCTCATTCTAAACTTGCTACTCGGGGGAGAAATCTCAATCTGCTTCACCATCAGCCAACTCACTCTCAGCTAAACTCACTTCTTAGTAAATTTGTGAGTTTCAGAAGCAACAAATCACCCGAGTTTTGGCGAGGCTAATCGAGTTGAAAAAAAAGCTTGATCAGACTCGATTCTTAGTAATTTTACCCCTAAATGCACAACAAAATACAGTCTATACAAATGATTTTCCAGGGTGACCCTCCACACCCCGACACAAGGGACAAATTAATAAATGACTATCCATCTTACTGGCACTATATATTAGCACCACAACATACAGTATCAAATGTATAACAATGCAAAACACATTCTTATATAACTTCACCAAAACAGCATCTTCCTCCTTGATGGTGAACTTTCCATGTCCATGAACTTCTCTGCAAACCAGGGAATGAACGTAATGTCACTATTATCCCTCTAAGGTCTGCATGCTACACATGGGTGTGTGTATATGTACCCAAAAATGGAGAGAAAAAGTTTATAGTATAATACTTATTAAAGCACCAATTACTTTTATAAAAACATACAACTTCCCGAAATAAACATTCACAATTGCACTGGCAGAAATTAAACAATTACCAGTCCCAGGTGCAGAGCTGACAGCAGATAGTTCCGTAATCACAGTTGGTTAATAATCACCAGTGAGAGCCCTGGACAGTTTGTTGGATACACCCATTACTACTGCCCCAAATTACTTTCCCTTCTCTTACAAAGCCCTGTCCAGCTAATCTTCTGCAACCAGCGCTGCTGCTAAGTAATACATAAACCTGCTGACTACATTACTTGCCGTCAGGCGCTCAGATTAAATTCTCTTCCAGACCGGTCACGTGATTCCTCCATGACATCATTGTTATGACAATCTGTAACAATATAAGTAAGAACAGTCCATCTTGCATCCTCCTTTGACATAAGGGGGTAAATTTACTAAAGGTCAATTTGGCATTTTGATTGATTTGGCATGCGATTTTCATTCAATTTGTATTTGATTTTGCATATGCGTATTTACTAAAGGCCAAATCAAGTGTAAAATCAAATTTCAAATCGAATTTTAGTCAAATCGACCTCAAATCAAACATCGGGAAAACATTGTTACTTTTACATAGACCAACACACAAAACCCTTATTTACTATAATTTGTTTTGAAATCGAACTCAAAATCCGACTTCAAATCCCCAAATGAATAAACCTGCTTCATGCTTTTGATTTGAGCATGAGCAGGTCTAATTAATACAGATACATGCAGACATCAGTGAGATGCCTGCATGTATCATTTAACTATTTGTTTGCTTGTTACAGTCAGATACATGCAGGCATCTCACTGATGTCTGCATGTATCTGTGTGAAAACTAACTGCTCATGCTGAAAGTTAAAGCATGAAGCAGTTCTATGCTGTCGGGGACTTGCAGTTCGATTTGAAGTGGGATTTGCCATTCGATTTGTACATGAACATGTCAAATCGAACAGAAAATCACTGTTCAAAACCAAATAAAATTTAATTTTTTTGCGAATCACAACACAAATCAACCATTAGTAAATGTGGTAAAAAAAACAGGTTTTTCACTGTTCGATTTGAGTCGGTTTGAGGTGAACTAAATTGCACTTAAAATCCACCATCAAATTGACCTTTAGTAAATTTACCCCTAGGTATAATAACTCCAGACGCTGATAGCGTTGCCCTGTACCAGCTTCTTGTTAGTTTAAGGCAATATGGTAACGTCACTTTCCAATCCCTTTTGCAGATAACCATATATGTATTGGGAGATGCTGGTATCAAAAGCCTTATTATTTCTAATGGAGGGTTAAAAAATTTACCGGGGCACATCATCAACATCTTTCCCACAACTTTAATTAAACAAAATATAACAACATATAGACATATATATCATAAATACAAAATACATTTTATATATAGCTTTTTATAAGTGTAATCATTTTGAATGGGCATTTGGGACTTCCAATAGCAGTCAACACAAATAAATAAAAAAAGAGGGCTCTAAATAAACACTGGCAGATCCTAAAAAAAGGACCCCCTACCAATGTTTGGGTAAGGGTAGGAGGGTGTTTGACCACTTATATCTTAAGTAATTACATTAAATTTAACAGTGCTATATTGCTTGACTCCCATTTATGAAGAAAAATTGACTAATTTTACATAGCGGAATTTTCACAATAAGTTTATATATGTAAAGTAGCCTTCTCTGCACCAGAAATACTCTCCTTTTTTGCATTCTATTTCCTTTGGGTTAAGAAACCCACTAGTTCTCCTTAGGTTACCAACTTTGGGCACCCATTGATGCCACCCTTACATTTATTTTTAAACAAATTATTATAAACAACCTTTTAATTGATCAATTCTTATTTTTAATTACCATATATACTCAAGTATAAGCTGATTTTTTCACCACATTTTTTGTGCTGAAAAAGTACCCCCTCGGCTTATACTAGAGTGAAGTGTGTAGCGCTGACTGGACAGAGTTCGGTCAGCGCTACACAGCACAAACACAGAGCCACCAGCTAATGGCTTTTAAAGGTAAGGCAGTCACCTGACATAGCTTCTATCACACTACCAAAAAGACAGCAGACACAGGTTAATATATACGAGTTTGCACATAGGGTGCATGAGAAAGCTATCACAAAAGGTTAATTAAAAATTAACTGCATAAACAAAGTCTTAATTTTTAATTAACCTTTTGTGATCATAGTTTTCTCATGAACCCTATGTGCAAACTCGTTTATATTAACCTGTGTCAGCTGTCTTTTTGGTAGTGTGATAGAAGCTATGTCAGGTGACTGCCTTACCTTTAAAAGCCATTAGCTGGCAGGTGAGCTTTAAACCAGGTAACATTTTTTCAGTCTAAACTATGTGATAGCAGCTACCAGGTTTCCATCAGTGTGACGGATAGTGTAGGAACTGCAGAAAGTGGGGTCCCGTGATGTGGGCTGCGGGCTTAAATGCATTGATCAATCCATGAACTAAATCCACATTATTTATTTATTTATTTATTTATACATCATTGTGAGTGTTTAAACATGGTGAGTGCAGGGTTTTCTGATTTTATTTATTTAAGCAATGTGGTCACAGGCCACTTGCACCCCAGTCATGGGAATGGCGAGTGCAGGTCTGCACCCCAAATCTAGGGGCGGCGAGTGCAGTGGATTTCTGACTTTGCATATATATATATATATATATTAGGGGTGTGCACCGGCCACTTTTCGTGTTTTGTGTTTTGGTTTTGGATCTGGATCTTTCTTCGTGTTTTGGATCTGGATTGGTTTTGCCAAAACCACCCTTCCGTGTTTTGGGTTCTGGGTTTTGTGTTTTGGATCTGTATTTTTTTGAAAAAAAGCATAAAAACAGCTAAAATCACAGAATTTGTAGGTTTTTCTGCTCCTATGCTATTATTAACCTCAATAACCTTAATTTCCACTCATTTCCAGTCTATTCTGAACACCTCACACCTCACAATAGTGTTTTTATGTCCAAAAGGTTGCACCGAGGTAGCTGGATGACTATGCTAAGCGACACGAGTGGGCGGCACAAACACGTGACCCATCTAGGAGTGACACTGCAGTGGCAGACAGGATGGCAGTTAGAAAAACTAGGCCCCAAACTGTACATAATGCAAAGAAAAAAAGAGGTGCAAGATGGAATTGTCCTTGGGCCCTCCCACCCACCCTTATGTTGTATAAACAGGACATGCACACTTTAACAAATCAATCATTTCAGCGCCAGGGTCTGCCACACAACTGTGGCTGAAATGATTGGTTCGTTTGGGCCACCACAAAACAAGCTGGCAATTAATGTGTCCCTGCACAAACTGGCTCTACGGAGGCAAGATGTCATCCTCATCCTCCTCATCCACCGATTCCTCACCCTCTTCAGTGTGTACATCCTCATCCTCACAAAGTATTAACTCGTCCCCACTTGAATCCACCACCACAGGTACCTCTGTACGTTCTGGAGGCTGGTCTCCCTGGAAGAGCTGATAATTCATTTTGATGAACATCATCTTCTCCACATTCTGTGGAAGCAACCTCCTACGCCTTTCGCTGACAAGGTTCCCGGCTGCACTAAACACTCTTTCGGAGTACACACTGGAGGGGGGGCAACCCAGGTAAAATAGAGCCAGTTTGTACAGGGGCCTCCAAATTGCCTCTTTTTCCTGCCAGTACAGGTATGGACTGTCTGACATGCCTACTTGGATGCTGTCACCGATGTAATCCTCCACCATTCTGTCAATGGTGACAGTATCATATGCAGTGACAGTAGACATGTCAGAAATTGTTGCCAGGTCCTTCAGTCCGGACCAGATGTCCAAACTTGGTCCTGCCTGCCCTGCATCACCGCCAGCGGGTTGCTTAGGATACCTAAGTTTTTTCCTGGCAGCCCCAGTTGCGGGAGAAAATGAAGAAGGAGCCGTTGACGTGTCACGTTCCGCTTCAGCTGACAGTGTGTTCACCAGCAGGTCTTTGCACCTCTGCAGGCTTGTGTCGGCCGGAAAGAGAGACACCACATAGGCTTTAAACCTAGGATCGAGCACGGTGGCCAAAATGTAGTGGTCTGATTTCAACAGATTGACCACCCTGGAATCCTGGCAAAGCGAATGAAGGGCTTCATCCACAAGTCCCACATGCCGAGCGGAATCGCTCCGTCTTAGCTCCTCCTTCACTTTCTCCAGCTGCTTCTGCAAAAGCCTGATGAGGGGAATGACCTGACTCAAGCTGGCAGTGTCTGAACTGACTTCACGTGTGGCAAGTTCGAAGGGCTGAAGAACCTTGCACAACACGGAAATCATTCTCCACTGCGCTTGAGTCAGGTGCATACCCCCTCCTTTGCCTATGTCATAGGTGGATGTATAGGCTTGTATGGCCTTTTGCTGCTCCTCCATCCTCTGAAGCATATAGAGGGTTGAGTTCCACCGCGTCACAACCTCTTGCTTCAGGTGATGGCGGGGCAGGTTCAAGAGTGTTTGCTGGCGCTCCAGTCTTCGGCACGCAGTCGCTGAATGGCGAAAGTGGCCAGAAATTTTTCGGGCCACCCAAAGCGTCTCCTGCACGCCCCTGTCGCTTTTCAGAAAATTCTGCACCACCAAGTTTATTGTGTGAGCAAAACATGGGACGTGCTGGAATTTGCCCAGATGTAATGCCCGCACAATATTGGTGGCGTTGTCAGATATCACAAATCCCCAGGAGAGTCTAAGTGGGGTAAGCCACTGGGCGATGATTTCCCTCAGTTTCTCTAAGAGGTTGTCGGCGGTGTGCCTCTTACTGAAACCGGTGATACACAGCGTAGCCTGCCTTGTAACGAGCTGGCGTTTCTGAGATGCTGCTACTGGTGACGCTGCTGCTGTTGCTGCGTAAGGTGATACATCTACCCAGTGGGCTGTCACAGTCATATAGTCCTTAGTCTGCCCTGTTCCACTTGTCCACATGTCCGTGGTTAAGTGGACATTGTGTACAACGGCATTTTTCAGGACACTGAGGACACTTTTTCTGACGTTTCTGTACAGTCTCGGTATCGCCTGCCTAGTGAAGTGGAATCTAGACGGGATTTGGAACCGGGGACACACTACCTCCATCAATTGTCTAAATCCCACTGCACTAATGGCGGATACCGGACGCACGTCTAACACCAACATAGCAGTCAAGGCCTCAGTTATAAGTTTTGCTTCAGGATGACTGCTGTCGTACTTCATCCTCCTCGCTAAGGACTGTTGGAGGGTCAATTGTTTAGTAAAAGTAGTGGTGTTCCTACTTCCTCTCTGGGATGATGAACGACTCCCAGCAGCAGCAGCAACAGCAGCAGCGGCAGCAGTAGGCGTAGCAATGCAGGATCCTCCGGAGGAACCCCGGATAGGAGAGTCAGTCATGCCAGTGATATGGCCTGCAGGACTACTTCCGATCCTGACTAAGGAGGAAATTGACGAGGAGGGAGTTGACGGTGTGGTTTGCAGGCGCTTGGATACAACAGGACAACGGGATTTAGGTGTCCCTGGACTGCTTACGGTCTGAGCCAAAGTTTCTGAACTTGACAGTAACTTTTTATGAACGCGCTGCAGGTGCCGTATAAGGGAGGATGTTCCTAGGTGGTTGACGTCCCTACCCCTACTTATTTCACCTTTACATATGGTACATATGGCAAGACAGTTGTTGTCCGGATTTGGATAGAAATATTGCCAGACCAAAGAGGTGGAATGTTTGGTCTTCTGCCCAGGCATGACCGTGATGGGCTTTTTCATCCCACGGACAACAACTGTCTCCCCCGGAGCCTGATTTAAACAAACCACATCACCATCAGAATCCTCCTCGCCAACTTCCTCCTCAGCGCCAGCTACACCAGTATCCTCATCCTGTTGTACTTAAACAGTGACATCTTCAATTTGCATATCAGCAAGTGGACTGTGGGTGCTCCTTTCAGCACTTGCAGGGGGCGTGCAAATGGTGGAAAGAGCCACCTCTTCCCGTCCAGTGCTGGGAAGGTCAGGCATCGCAACCACCACCACACTTGGACTCTCCTTGGGGATTTGTGATATCTTCTTAGAAAGCACAGTTCTTCGCTGTGCTTTTGCCAGCTTAACTCTTTTGATTTTTTTAGTGGGAGGAGTGCTTCCATCGTCATGTGAAGCTGAACCACTAGTCATGAACATACTAGGGATCGACCTTAGCCGTTCCTTGCCACTCCGTGTCGTAAATGGCATATTGGCAAGTTTACGTTTCTCTTCAGCTGATTTAAATGTCTTTTTCAAGGTCATTTTCCTGAACTTTGCCATTTGGGATTGTATGTGCCCTCTACTATGACATTGGGCATCGGCCTTGGCAGACGACGTTGATGGCATGTTATCGTCTATGTCATGACTAGTGGCAGCAGCTTCAGCACTAGGAGGAAGTGGTTCTTGATCTTTCTCTATTTTATTTTTATCGGAGAAAGTTTGGTCCTCCATTTATGTTATATCGATTTGATATATACGTGCGGCTAAACACAGAAAATAATTTTTTTTTTGGTTTGGACTGGAGTGTACTTTGTGGGTTACAGCACCCTTTAACGGTCAAGCCAGCCGGCCCTTTACTTATGACACAGGCGCACTCTTGGCACTACTTTGTTGATGCACGTGCGGCTACTGCGCACACAATTCACAAACACAGAAAATAATTTTTTTTTGGTTTGGACTGGAGTGTACTTTGGGGGTTACAGCACCCTTTAACGGTCAAGCCAGCCGGCCCTTTACTTATGACACAGGTGCACGCTTGGCACTACTTTGTTGATGCACGTGCGGCTACTGCGCACACAATTCACAAACACAGAAAATAATTTTTTTTTTGGTTTGGACTGGAGTGTACTTTCGGGGGTTACAGCACCTTTAACGGTCAAGCCAGCCGGCCCTTTACTTATGACACAGGCGCACGTTTGGCACTACTTTGTTGATGCACGTGCGGCTACTGCGCACACAATTCACAAACACAGAAAATAATTTTTTTTTTGGTTTGGACTGGAGTGTACTTTCGGGGGTTACAGCACCCTTAACGGTCAAGCCAGCCGGCCCTTTACTTATGACACAGGCGCACGTTTGGCACTACTTTGTTGATGCACGTGCGGCTACTGCGCACACAATTCACAAACACAGAAAATAATTTTTTTTTTGGTTTGGACTGGAGTGTACTTTCGGGGGTTACAGCACCCTTAACGGTCAAGCCAGCCGGCCCTTTACTTATGACACAGGCGCACGCTTGGCACTACTTTGTTGATGCACGTGCGGCTACTGCGCACACAATTCACAAACACAGAAAATATTTTTTTTTTTGGTTTGGACTGGAGTGTACTTTCGGGGGTTACAGCACCCTTAACGGTCAAGCCAGCCGGCCCTTTACTTATGACACAGGCGCACGCTTGGCACTACTTTGTTGAAGCACGTGCGGCTACTGCGCACACAATTCACAAACACAGAAAATAATTTTTTTTTAGGTTTGGACTGGAGTGTACTTTCAGGGGTTACAGCACCCTTAACGGTCAAGCCAGCCGGCCCTTTACTTATGACACAGGCGCAAGCTTGGCACTACTTTGTTGATGCACGTGCGGCTACTGCGCACACAATTCACAAACAAAGAAAATAATTTTTTTTTGGTTTGGACTGGAGTGTACTTTCGGGGGTTACAGCACCCTTTAACGGTCAAGCCAGCTGGCCCTTTACTTATGACACAGGCGCACGCTTGGCACTACTTTGTTGATGCACGTGCGGCTACTGCGCACACAATTCACAAACACAGAAAATAATTTTTTTTTAGGTTTGGACTGGAGTGTACTTTCGGGGGTTACAGCACCCTTAACGGTCAAGCCAGCCGGCCCTTTACTTATGACACAGGCGCACGCTTGGCACTACTTTGTTGATGCACGTGCGGCTACTGCGCACACAATTCACAAACACAGAAAATAATTTTTTTTTGGGTTTGGACTGGAGTGTACTTTCGGGGGTTACAGCACCCTTAACGGTCAAGCCAGCCGGCCCTTTACTTATGACACAGGCGCACGTTTGGCACTACTTTGTTGATGCACATGCGGCTACTGCGCACACAATTCACAAACACAGAAAATAATTTTTTTTTTGGTTTGGACTGGAGTGTACTTTCGGGGGTTACAGCACCCTTAACGGTCAAGCCAGCCGGCCCTTTACTTATGACACAGGCGCACGTTTGGCACTACTTTGTTGATGCACGTGCGGCTACTGCGCACACAATTCACAAACACAGAAAATAATTTTTTTTTTGGTTTGGACTGGAGTGTACTTTTGGGGGTTACAGCACCCTTAACGATCAAGCCAGCCGGCCCTTTACTTATGACACAGGCGCACGCTTGGCACTACTTTGTTGATGCACGTGCGCCTACTGCGCACACAATTCACAAACACAGAAAATAATTTTTTTTTTGGTTTGGACTGGAGTGTACTTTCGGGGGTTACAGCACCCTTAACGGTCAAGCCAGCCGGCCCTTTACTTATGACACAGGCGCACGCTTGGCACTACTTTGTTGATGCACGTGCGGCTACTGCGCACACAATTCACAAACACAGAAAATAATTTTTTTTTGGTTTGGACTGGAGTGTACTTTCGGGGGTTACAGCACCCTTTAACGGTCAAGCCAGCCGGCCCTTTACTTATGACACAGGCGCACGCTTGGCACTACTTTGTTGATGCACGTGCGGCTACTGCGCACACAATTCACAAACACAGAAAATATATTATTTTTTTAGCACTTGGGGGGAGCACCCCTGATGGACAGAGCACCCCCTGGACAACACTACAGCACCCCTTTAGGACTGGGACACTGCACAGGACTTTGGAGTGGACACAGCCCCTATGGAGAACTGACTGCACAACACAGTCCAGCCAGCCCCTATGGACTTTGAAGTAGTGGACACAGCCCCTATTAACAACAGCAGCACAGCACAACACAGCCAGCCCCTATGGACTTTGAAGTAGTGGACAACAGCAGCACTACACTACACTACACTACACAGCACTAACTCCCACCCTCCCTCTTCACTGTCCACAGCCGAGTGAGAAAATGGCGCCGACGCGGGTACCATATATAGGATCCAAAACCCGCGAGACTCGGAAGGCGGGATGATGACGTTTTGCCTCGATGTCAGATCCGAGTCAGGCGGGAAAAGTCGAGCCTGACTCGGATCGGACTCGGATCGGGGGGGCTCGGGGGGGTTCGGATTTCAGAAATCCGAACCCGCTCACCCCTAATATATATATATATATATATGAGACAGGCTTAATCCACGGCCCTCAACCATATGTGGTGCTCCTGGTACTGTATGTGACCAGACGATCAACAAAAAATATATCACACACTCGGCATTCACTTACTTTTCAAAATTTAATTCCTTTCAATACAGGGAATTTTAGTTCAATAATTTGTCAAGCTGACCAACCACTTCACGGCCTTACTATCTGGCCAGTCCTTACACAGACATTCAGATACTCAGACATATGATCTTTGATCTGCCACATTTGGCTCATGCTTGCACACATTTTAAGCATGAATATAGGTCCTGGCTTAATATATATATATATATATATATATATATATATATATATATATATATATTCCTACTCCTTATAGTGTAGTGCAAATATCCTATAAACCTTACCCCAACCACACACAAATTACTATTTGCCCTTTGCCATCCCAGATCTAGTCATGAGCTTTCACCCATTGTAGTCCCAGATATAGTAATTAGCTTTTGGCTATTATCATCCCAGATCTAGATATGAACGTTACATATTCCAAGTAGTGTGGGGTTCCTTCAACTTCATTCACTAACCCCAGCCAGCCACCTTATAAGTGAAGACATAGAGGCTGATTCTAGTCACACAAATAAAACGTACACTCAGAAAGAAATATATGCATTTTTGCATATGTCCGTCTTATTCTGAGTTGGACAAATCTTAGCCAGATCTATCTTTCCATTAATAGTGTCATTTTGGGGTGGAAACTGAGCTTTTGCAAATTAATCATATTTAACCAAAGGGTGTGGGAGTATTATGGGATTTTGCATTGTTTCCCTTTGCTTGTGTGGGTTTCCTCCAGGTGCTCTGGTTTACTCCCGTATTCCAAAACATTGGTAGGTTGATTGAGCTCTGTGTGTTAGAAAATTTAGACTGTAATTCCAATGGGGCAAGGACCAATGTGAATGGTAAATTTTCTCTAAACAGCACTGTGTTAAATATTGGCACTATATAAATAAAAATTATAATTAAAGATGTGCACAGACCTCCATATTTTGGTTCTTAATTCATCTTCACATTTTGGTTTTGCCAAACCACTCTCAATGGTTTTGGTTATGTATTTAATTTTATTTCGGTAGTTTTCGTTTTGGATCCCTGAAAAAATTGATAAAAACAGCAAAAATCATGTAATTTTGACCTGTTTACATGGAATACATTGCCCAAGTTTGTTTTTGAAAACAAAGTTCTAAACTGACCACAGAACCAAGTGGAGACCATGTTCAAGTCAGAAATTAAAAAGAGAACTGAGATGGGACTTATTATGACTCAGAACCTCTAAATTTGATTGTCGTTAGCTTTCTGGAAACCAGACCTACAGATCTATAATAATAATAATAATAATAATTGTTTCTGTAGACCAGAAGATTTATGGAATATCACTATAATTTTAATGTGTAAATTATGTAATTCTAAATTATTGTTTGAGATGTTATAATAGCTTTTGCTAAATATTCAGACAATATTACAGCAAAAGATACATAAAATTGACACATAGAAGACACTCCACTAACTTAAAATATTACAATATAGATACTTATTACACAGTATATAATGAATATTTGGTAACAGCAATATCTGATTGCTTCAGATTTTAAACTCATATAACAAGAACTTCCTCTACTATGTACAGAATCTGCATATTCTCCAACAACCTTATATGTTATTATCATTATTATTATTATTATTGTTATTATTATTATTTTTATTATCAATGATTTGATGTAGAAAATGTCCTGACCTGTAATGTTTTGTATATGCACACTGACAGCTCATTGGTGGAAATAGTACATGTGATATTCGTCCAGGTGCCAAATATTGGGTGGACGATTTTACAGAAATGGAAAGATAATTTAAGTGAGGAGGGGGACGATTGTGCAAAGGCAGTAAATGACTATGGATTAATAAATTACAACATGGTACAGATGTGTCCTCTTGTATCTTTGCCATTTTAGCAGCAAATCGCACCACTCATGGTGTGAGTCGCATATACACTAGCAGGTACACACGCTGCGTTCGCATCCACAACTCCATAGGATTGCATAGTGTGAACAGCGCACAAGCCATGGCATAGCGTAGCGCAAGTGGCCTCGGCTAATTGCATGGCGCGATGCATGCGTACGTTTGTAGTGAGTTCGGCAAAGATGCATGAGGACACATATGTATGGCAAAAATGGCACACCCACCCCTATTTGTAAATCACCTCACAAAAACACCAAGTAGGCAGGTAAAGATTACTAAAACAGATACAGATCTGCTACATCATTGCTGTGTACGCGGGAAAAATTGTGCAAGGCATGGTGAGAGCCATGTGCCGGTGAGCGTATAAGCGCACTGTATTCGCACCCACAACTCCATAGTATTGCATGGTGCATAGTGCACACTACTGCAGCTAACCACATGGCATGATGCATATGCACATTTATAGAATGATCGTCAAGGATGTAAGAGGAAACACCTTTGTAAAATGTATCAGTTTTCTGTGCAGTACATTCCTCATCTATTTAAAGTCCAACTACAGAACAAAAAATAATGATAAATTCTCATTTACCAGGCTCCTTGTGGACAGAACAAGACAGAAGTGCTGGGGGTGGTTCTTCTTGGTTTTGGCAATCTCCAAAAAATAAAGAATTAGATTTTTGCTCTAATTCTTACAGCTTATATTTTCACTGTAATTGGAAACATGGTGATTATTAGTTTAATAACTACCTGTCCAAGGCTCCATTCTCCAATGTACTTTTTTCTTTGTAATCTGTCTGTAAGTGAAATGCTTTACATGTCTTTAGGAGCACCAGTCATGCTCTATGTTGTGTGGTGGGATAGAGGATCCATGTCATTGTATGGTTGCATCATTCAGATTTACTTGGGTGCATCAGCTGGGAATGTTGAGTGCTTTTTCCTCACAGTTATGGCCTATGACAGATACCTGGCCATCTGCAACCCTTTGAGATATCCCACAGTCATGACCATCAGGACATGTATCTATCTGGCAGTGTGGGCTTGGCTCTCTAGTTTTATAGTGATGATCAGCATAACCAATGCAATCTGCAATTTACAGTTCTGTGATTTAAACACTATGGATTATCTGTTTTGTGATTTAGCTCCACTTCTACAGTTGTCTTCTTCAGATACCTCCTTGGCAGAAATAGAAATTCAACTGATAATCACAATTCTGTTCCTCTTCCCATTTGTGTTGATCATTCTTAGCTATGTGTTTATATTTTGGACCATCCTTCAAATTTCTATCAAAACTGTAAGTCAGAAAACGTTCTCCACTTGCAGTTCACATCTTGCATCTGTCTGTACGTACTTTGGGGCTATATTCATTGTTTATTTGGTTCCTCCTCAACAGGTCTCATTAAATCTAAACAAAATCCTCTCTCTATTATACACAATTGTGACTCCACTACTTAATCCTATAATCTACAGTCTGAGAAATCAGGAAATGAAGGCATGCTTTATATCTTACTTCAGTACAAAGAAAGCAATTGGTACAGCCATAACACAGTAATGTCAAAGAGTATGAGAGGATAGCAAATATTTCATATTACTTTGTCCAGATAATTCAAATTTAAGTTAGAAATTATCAATTGGATACATTAGGCTTTTTTATTGTATCCTTTACATTTTTAGAAAGAGTGAAAGCCATTTTATCAGCCATTAACTTTAATGTCATTTATTACATTTTATAGTAACTGTTACATGTGAAGTGTGTTTTCATTATAGTATTAAACTCCAGTTCAAATATGTAATTAAATTATCTAATGAATACTGTATAGAAAATATAATATTGCCTAATCCGTGACACTGTCTTGACAAAGTCAATAAAACCAATTAAAATGTTATATGTACATGTTTTTGTCTATGTGTAAGGAATGAGTATTTTCCACCTCCAAGACATGCTTATTAGCACTCATTTGTCACTGTGGTGCCTTTTCTCTGTAAATGCAAAATTTTCAGGCTGGATCCTGATTGTTTTATACATTCTGTAAGCAGGGGTATCCATGACCGGCTTAGCCTGACCGGTTTGGGCTGATAATGCTTTGGCCATGGAGCCCCTGTAAAAGGGTCTCTGGGGTGTGGCATTACAGCTCTGTCAGTTTGGGTCCGGTGCTAGTTTTAATTATAGAAAGACCCCTGCACATTTTATTTCCACCTACAATTAAAACCAGGACTGACCCTGCAGCCAGCTTCTGATTCCTAAATTAAGGTAGAACCCTACTCATTTTGTTCCCTATAATATTAGGAATCAGGACTGGCTGGAAAATCAGGGGCAGGTTAAGCTTTTACTAACATATAACCCATTTTTTAACAGCCTAAAACACAAGCAGCCTTCACATATCTCACTGATATGTGCGGGCTGCTTGCTCGGGAGAGTTTTGCAGAGAGAAGAAACAGCAATCTTGGGTGAGTAATCTCCTGCAAAACATGCTACTCGGGGGAGATATCTCATTCTGATTCACCATCGGACATCTCACTTTCAGCTAAACTCACTTCTCGGTAAATTTGAGAGTTTCAGGAGTGACAAATCACCATAAAAAAAAAACTCAACCAGACTCAATCCTTAGTAATTTTACCCCTAGGAGAGCACCACCAGTATCTATAATATATATTTTTTAAGTTTCTTTCATACTCATTAAAGGAAATGTATCTGTAATATGCTTTATGTTAGAGGATAATAATTTGTTTTTTTGATCTCCTATATGGACCTTGTGCACTGACCTGCCCCTACTTGTACAAATGTTCCTAAAATAATAAACTAATAAAGGTAATAATTATCATTCACATTAAAACATACTTGTTTATATGGACATATGATTGTATCAGAGTAGTTACTTTATTTTCTTCCTCTTCTGAATCCAATGGAAAAAGGAGAGTACAATTACATAGTGTAATCAAATAATACAAATTACAATTCACTTTTGTGAAGTGTTTATTGGAACTAATAGGGAAATTGTGTAATCCTTATCAAATAGGTAATTTCTTTTTCCAACAAAGAGGGGTTACTGTTATCATCTCTACCACCACAGAAGTCACACCTATTATATAACCATACTTGCCGACAATCAGCTCCCTCCTTCTGGGAGGGAGCTGATTGTCGGCTAACGGTGGGGGGCATGGCCAGTAATTGATGTCATATTGGTTGCAGTGCCACACAATTACATCATCCAGGCCCTGCCCCCTCTTCACAATGCTGTTATTTTCAGCATTGTGAAGCAGGGGTCGGGGCCACAATGACGCGATTCAGTGCGAATCACATCACTGCCCCCCACCCGCAGCTGGGGTTTCTAGTTTAATCTGGGGGGATGTCGGGAGGGTCGCTGGCTGCCGGGAGGCTTGCCTACCTTTCCGGGGGGCGGGAGCTACACCCGTAAATCCAGAGGCTGGTGAGACATTTGGAAGGGTAGGCAAGCCTGTATGTAATAGGTCATATAGTATGTAGATTGTTTCATCATCTTCTATAAGGTTTAGAAATAACCACCCAGACATTTATCAAGTGGAAAGAATGGGTAAAACAAAGGAATATAGGGATCTATTTAGTATTTACTAAGCCTTGGAGAGAGATAAAGACCCCAATCAGCTCCTGTCACTTTATAGGCTGTGTTTGAAAATTGCCAGGAGCTGATTGGTTGGTACTTTATCTCCATCCACTTGATTTCTCTCATAGGCTTATTACGTAGACCCCCATAGTGTAGACCAGTGGTGTCAAACTTGGGCCATCCAGCTGCAGTGGAACTACACATCCCAGCTAGCCCTTCTACAGTTTTAGCATGCCCTAAGAGCAAAACTGTGGCAGTACATCCTGAGATGTGTAGTTCCACTGCAGCTGGATGGCCCGAGATTGACACCACTGGTATAGACCATGGAATACATTTTATATGGAAACAATTTTATACATAAATATAAAAACAAAGAGTGCTTACTACGTGGTTACAGAATTATTAGGAAGGGTTTTATGGATTTATTGAGGATTATCTGCAACTTCAACCTACTTGCTTCTTAATAGAATAATCAACCAGTAGGTAATCTCTGCCTAATTCCCAATGGTGCATACACACATACCGATTTTAAAGGGCGATTAGAACAAAAATGATATCAATATCATTATTGTTACCATTATCATTCAAATTGCTCTTAAAAATGACCCTACCAACTTACCTTATACCAGCTTTGCATGGCCATGTATGGATGATAGTGATATTGTCCATCGGCCGTGCATGCCAGTCAACTTGCTCGATATCAAGTAAGTTATTATAGGGACCAACGATCATTGATCTCGGGTTGCTATAGTTGACAGTAAGTATGTGGTGTGCTGGTTGATCAATATCAATCACCCAGCACACAAGGGAGGATGCATGACGATCAGCCAGTGATATTGTATCTCAAACAATATTTTTTCAAGGAAATTTATAAAGGAGGGGCTCTGTTTATAAACCCGACATTTTGCTCTGGTCTGCAAACCAGAAATGGTCCAAGAAAGCTTTATCACAGTCATGACATTGGTAACATGAACATGATAAATGTACATAATGAATACATGGCACAAATGTTTCTGAGACCTGGAGAGCATAAAGCAATTATATTTATTTTACCTAAAAAAATAATCTAATATAATTTACTGTAATATGAATAAGCATCATAAAATTATGCAAATGGAAATCTCATTATAACTCTCAGGGTGCAAAAGATTCATACACATATATAGGTATGTTGTACCAACACATAAGAAATTAAATTACACAGAAAGAAATTATACACACAAAAAATAGAATGAAGGCCAATCCAATTGAATCTTTCTTCTAAGTAATCATGTGGAGAGCCTAAACTAAAAAAAACCTCAGATGGGAAAAGGGAAAGATAAAAATAAAACAAGATCAGGGGGTATATTTACCAAGATGCAGGTTTTTAGAAGTGACGTTGCTGTCCATAGCAACCTATCATTTTCTACTTATTATTCATGTAGCAAATTCTAGAAGATAATAGCTAGAATCTTATTGGTTGATATGGGCAACAACTCTGCTTTTAAAAACACACACTTTACTAAATACCGACAGATCATTACATACACAAAAAAGAAAGTCAAAAGTATTTCTAATCAGGATCTTAAGAAACCACTTTAACTCAAATCCTGATAAAAAAACTCTTATACAGTCAGGTCCATAAATATTGGGACATTGACAGAATTTTTAGGTAGGTGAGTGGAAGATAGGTGAGTGGAAGATAGATGAGTGGAAGGCCAGACAGCAGGACAGCAGGATGTGGCAGTAGTTAAGGCAGGAGATGAAGAGATAGTGAATAAGAGTTTTTTAGAATTCTTGGTAAAAAACAGATGTTGTCTATAGAGATGTGCGGGTTCGGTTTTATTTGGTTTTAATTATCGCAAGTTCGGATTAGTTCGGATTTTTCTTATTGGCTATCCAAAACAAATGACAGCCTGATAGCCAATATGATGCTGTTTTTGAGATCCGAATAAATCAGAGTAAACCAAACAGCACATCTCTAGTTTTCTGGCAATCAGTATTGTAGTTATATTGTGCTACCAATACTCTACTCTTGGTGATGTGAGTGAATGAGTGGTCTCCCACAGTAAATGACCTGTAGCATGGATATTGTTTTTTTATAACCATCATCCTCAATTGACAGAAAAAAATTGCCTTCTGGGACCAAATGTCGTAACAAAATGTCTTCCCATTATATATATATATATATATATGTGATTATGTTTACTTTATCTTGCCTTTTTGGTTCTGCCTCTGTTCTTTTGTATACCTCATGGTGATTTTCAATTGGTCAATCTCTTAAATTGGGTTAGTATATCTAGGTGTGTAAAAATGAATATCTGATTTGATCTCCAGCTTACAACAAATAGTTAATTCAACACAATTAATATTAATTAAAAATCACCATGTGGTATAAAAAAGACGACTGAGGGAGACATGGATTACTCTTTGAAAAAGCCCCCATAGTGGAAGGAGGGGTGAAACGCGCCTGTCATCCCCAGTTTTTTTGAACTTTTATTCATCCAGCCGAGCTGTCAAAAATATTCACAATGTAGTGGACAGTAAATCACTCGATATGCATATATCAAAGTTAAAGCTGTCCAGAATGTTCATAGTTTGTTAGAGTACTGTAATATATCTATCAGTATATACATTTAAACACTGGACTTAATAAACTTTCAGTCTCATAAATGTGTTATTTATAGACACTTATTAATGCTGTGTCTACTAATATGGAGACAAGCAAACAGTCCTGGTTATATGAGTTGCAGATAATATTGCAAATGCCAAAATGAAAATTGACAGAGAGTGTCAACATTAATATCAAGTTCTTAACTGCTGATGTAAACTGCTGCCATAGCTAATATTGCCATGGTTAAAGGATTCATTTTATCCTAATTATATTACCACAAACTGTCAGGAATATTCACAGTTTAGTGAATAATAAACAAATGTCTCAATTAGTGTGTAAATATCAAAGTTGAGCTTGACCTCAAGAAATCATCTCTGAAAGAGGAGTACAGTTTGTGATGAAGTATTTAATATTCTAATAAACTGTGAATAAACTGTGAATAAACTGTGAATATTCCGGTCAAGCTCAACTTTGATATTTTCACACTAATTTGTCCTTTGGTTTGAGGACTGTATGCGGTGGAATATTACAACCAAAGAGCCAAACAGAGTGACCTCCAAAACTTCATCGCGAACTGTATTCCTCTTTCAGAGATGATTTCTTGTGGTAGAAGTCTGAAGATCTCTTTTATAAAGTTTTGAGCAAGCAATGGCGCAGGTGGGAGCCCAGTAAGGGGTACAAAATGGTCCATTTTAGAAACCTCTCCACGGTAACCCAGATTGTATTGTGACTTCGAGATGGAGGAAGATCAGTGATTAAGTCCATTGACAAGTGTGTCCATGGCTGTAAAGGCATGGTTAGTGGTTGGAGTTGCCCAGATGTAGCCTGCCGAGGCACTTTGTGCTGAGCACACATGACACATGAGGAAATGAAGGAGATAACATCCGCTTTCATTGAAGGCCACCAAAAATATCGCCAGACAAATTCAAGAGTTTGGTCAATACCAAAGTGTCCAGAGAAATGAGACGTATGAGCCCACTGCAACAACTTTTTTTGGAGATGAGGAACAACGAATGTTTTCCCAACAGGAGGCGTCATGAAGACATTGGTAAAAGCAAAAGAATTTGGATCCAGGATTGGATGAGACTGTTCAGTGAACTGTTTGGAACCACTTTCCATGGAACGAGAAAGAGTTTCGGCTTTACAATTTTGTGATCCAGTATGATAGGAGAGTTTGAAGTTGAACCAAGAAAATAACATTGCCCATCTGACTTGCCGGGGATTCAAACAATTGGCAGACTTTAGTAAATTCTTGTGGTCTGTAAAAATGGTGATTGGATACTGAGCCCCCTCTAAAAGATATCGCCATTCCTCGAGAGCCAATTTTATGGCGAGTAGCCACCAATGGAATAGTTCCTGCTGGCAGAAATCTCTGGGAATAGAATCCACAGAGGTGTAGCTTCTCATCTTCAAAATGTTGAGAGAGAACTCCTCCAACTCCCTCTGAAGATAAATCGACTTCAAGATTGAAGGGTCATGTAAGATCTGGCTGCTTCAAAACAGAATCAGAGATGAATGCCTGCTTAAGAAGTTGAAAGGCAGAAGTAGCTTCTACAGACCATTTGGTTGGATGTGCTCCTTTAAGAGATAGGAGCAACCAGTGTGGATAATCCATTTACAAACTTGCGGTAATAGTTGGCAAAACCTATGAACTGCTGTATAGATTTAAGAGATGTCAGGATAGATCAATCAAGAACAGGTTGAAGTTTTGCGGAATCCATTTGAAGATTAATTCCAGAGATGATGTACCCAAAAAATGGTACACTGGATACTTTGAAAAGGCAATTCTCCAGTTTGCAGAAGAGCTGGTTGGAGCATAACCTCAGAAGGACCTCATTTACTTGATTCCGATGGCTCTCTAAGTCCTGAGAGAAAATCAAGATATCATCTAAATAGATGACCACACTTTTGTACAGAAGATCCTGGAAAATTCAATTGATGAAAAATTGAAAAACAGCTGGGGCATTGCAGAGACCAAAGGGCATAACAAGATACTCATAGTGCCCATCTCTGGTGTTGAAGGCTGTTTTCCATTCATCTCTGGGGCGAATACCAATTAAATTGTAGGCACCTCTTAAATCCAGCTTGGTGAAAACTGTGGCCCCTTTTACCCTGTTAAACAATTAAATTATGAGGGGAAGAGGATAGCGATTAATAATTGATATATCGTTGAGACCTTGGTAGTCAATATATGGGTGTAAACCACCATCTTTCTTTTTAACAAAGAAAAATCCAGCCCCAGCTGGAGATGTGGAGGGTCGGATGAAACCTTTGTTTAAGTTTTTCGTGATATACTCGGACATGGTTTGAGTCTCTGGAAGCGAAAGAGGATAAGTTCGTCCTCTAGGAGGATTCTTCCCAGGAATCAGGTCTATGGGACAATCCCAACTGCGATGGGGAGGTAATAAATCTGCATTCTGTTTGCTGAACATGTCTATAAACTTAGAATAAGATTCAGGCAGACCCACAGGAAGCTGTAGATCAGAGGACCGAACAGGTATTAATCGATGAAGGCAGTTCTTGAAATAATTAGTACTCCAGGAGATTATTTGCATGGCTGATCAGTCGATTAGTGGAGAATGTCTCTGTAGCCAGGTTAATCAAGAAATAGATAGTGAGAGGCTTTGGGAATCATTAGGTATGACAATTCCTCAGAATGAAGCACTCTGATGGTAAGTTTAAGTGACTTGGTGCGATGAGTGATGGTACCACTAATAATATGGCTACCATTGATAGCCATTAAAGTGATGACTTGGGGTAATACTTCGACAGAAATCTGATGTTTTTGGACAAAGTCTGTAGTCACAAAGTTTTCTGCAGCTCCAGAATCTAAAAGAGCTAGAATGACTTTAGTACCCTGAGGATGCTTCAAATGAGCCTAGATGGTGGAATCTGATTTCCTAGGTGAGTCAATAGCAACTCCTAACTTAACCTCTCTGTCAAAAATTAGGAGGAGGCATTTCCTGAAAGGATGGGACAAGTTTTAATTAGATGTTGAGACTATCCACAATACATACAGAGATTCTGTCTCTGTCTCTTCTGTCGCTCCTTAGCAGACAAACGGGAATGGTTAACCTGCTTGGGTTCTTTGCCCACAGGGGGTGAATGTATTCGAGGAGCAGGGCATAGTTTTCCATAGTTGAATCTTCCTCTCTCCAGAGCTTGCTCTCTATGCCGTAGATCCACTTTATTACAGAGAGAAATTAACTCATCCAATTTAGAAGGAAGATAACAGGAGGCTAGATTGTCTTTGAGCCTTTCCAAAAGCCCACTCCAAAAGGCTGCAATGTGAGCATCCTCATTCCAGTTGAGCTCTGATTACAAGGTTCGGAATTGGATGACATACTGTCCGACCATTTTACTGCCTTGCCGAAGACAGAGAATATCTGTTGAGGTGGACATGGTTCTTCCAGGCTCATCAAAGATCCTTTGAAACATAGAAATTAATTTAGGGTAGTTAGAGAGTAGCGGATCAGATTTTTCCCAGAGTGGTGAGACCCGATCGAGTGCTTGTCCGGAGAGCAGCAAAATAATATAAGCTACTCGGGTTCTGGCAGTCAGGAAGTTGGCCGGTTGAAGTTCAAAATGAATCTCGCACTGGTTTAGGAAACTCCTGCATAGTTTGGGGTTGCCATTAAACTTGCTGGGAAGTGCGAGTTGGAGCCAAGGAGTAGGTGGAACTGCAGGCAGAGACACCACAAAGGAGGAAATTGCAGCTTGAGCATTAGTAGTAGCATGATTTGATAACAGAGCCTGAATGCTATTCAAGCGAGATGACATATCCTGAATAAATTGGATGAGATGAGCTTGGGAAGTCTCTTGTCTTTCCAGACATGAAAGAAAATCTTGAAGGGAATCCGCACCAGATCCCTGACCACTTGTTGAGTCCATAGGGCCAGTCCAAACTGCCACAGACATGGTATTTTGAGGCTATGTTCCTGGGCTGGGTCTTGGACCTGTACTACTAAACTCAGATGCTCTCTAGAGGAGACTTGGTTTGATGAAGTTTCTATGCATGAAAGAGTATAAAACTGTAGATACTTATGAGTGCATGTAGAAGGATGGCTGAAATCTGGTGACAGCACGGAAGCTACTTGGTGCGGCTGGGAAGCTGTAAGGTGAATGGTGGTAGCACAGAAGCTACTTGGTGCAGCTGGGAAGCCGTAAGGTTAATGGTGGTAGCATGGGAGCTACTTTGTGCGCCTGGGAAGCACAGGCTGCTTGGAAAGCCTGGGAAGCTGTTTGCAGAAGAATTTGCTGGATGATAGCAAATACTAATGGAGCTCAGTGAAGGGACTAACTTAGTCAGACTAAGGGACTTCTGGCACTGGCAATTTGTGAGTGCAACAGGGAATCCTTTTGTAGGATCCACAGGATGCTGATTGTCTGAGAAATAAGGAGAAACATCCTAATTGGTAGTAGTTGAGTCACATGGGCAAAACCAAGATGGCCGCACCCATGGGCTGGAGGGCAGCATTTCCAGGATGTGAGTATTGGAGCTGGAGCAGTCAGCAGGAGCTGGCATGGAAGTGGGGGACCCACACCAGAGGGAGAAGACAAAGCTGCACATTGTGGGAGCCGGGAGACACCATGGGTCAGTGCCTGCAAAGGTTAGTGATGGAGTCTGATCCTGGGGTCTCTGTTGCGGGCTATGACACTACAACAGTACAACACATACCACACAATCCTATTAGAATGCAGCCAGTATTCACATTCATATGCATCCCAGGCTGCATCATTGTTCCAAACACATGGTTCAATGCGGAGAGGTGCAAGAGCACAAGGAACGTGTCCATCTTTGATTCCACAATGCCCCACACATCTAACCATATCTTCTTCATCGGATACATCTAAAGTTACAGCAACAATATATATATATATATATATATATATATATATATCTGATACTGTTACTACAGCCAGCCATCCAGATATGAACGAATATGGTACAACATCAAGAGCTGGCCCTAGGCATAGGTATTCTAAACAAATGCCTAGGGCATCTGAAATGTCTAGGGGCATTCCATGGCTCTGCAGTTCTTCCCCCTGCTGCTACTGCAATTGAAGCTTAGCTTCGATCGGACAGCGCAGCAGTCAACCTGTTAGGTGACAGCCAGAGCCAAGTCAGAATGAGCTTCTGCATAGAAGCTCATTCTGGCTTCACAACCATGTGACTGGCTGGGGTGGAGTATATATTTAATGTGATATATATTATATATTTTGGATCCTGGCATGAGTATCCCAACTGCCGCCATTCTGAAGGTAAGTATTGGCAGTTCTGAGAGGGTTAGGCCCTAGAGGGAAAGTTATGGTTAAGCATCAGGGAGGGAGAGTTAGGTTTAGGGTCAGGGAGGTGAAGTTTAAGCTTAGGCACTAGGCGGAAGGTTAGATTTTAGGCATCTGGGAGGAAGTGTTAGTTTTAGGGAATGGAGAGGGGGAGGATAGGCTTAGGCACTAGGGGAGGAGGTAAGGTTTAGGCACTGGGGAGGGAGGGTTAGAGTAGGGGTTATGGTTAGTGCTAGCATACTTACTGATTGGTGTTGAGGTTCTAACTGCTGGGATGCTGCTGTCGGGATTCTAACCAGCAGCATCCCGGCCACTAGCAATAAATACCCCACCTATTATATATAATGTGTATATAATATATATATATATATATATATATATATAGAGAGAGAGAGAGAGAGAGAGAGAGAGAGAGATAGATATCATCTGGCATCTGTGTATAAACACCCGGTGGTCAGAATCCTGACCCTAGCATTCCGACAGGGTTAGCATACAGACACTTTTTGGTCAGTATTCTAACCCTCCCCCGCTCCCTCCCCTAACCCTCCCTTTTTGGTGCCTAACCCTAACCTTCCCCCCTAGTGCCTAAACCTTACCTCACCACCTAGTTCCAGAACCTAACCTTCCTCTACTTGCATCTTAAACCTAACCCGCACCCCTTAGTGCATAAACCTAACCCTAACCCTCCCCCCAACATTGCTACTTACCCTTGGTATCCCAACAGTCGGGATTTCAGCATTGGGATTCTGGCACTTGTAATGTAGACATTGGCTTCCCAATGCAATGATGCCGACATATCTCGTACACACGATATGTCCGTGAACAAGTTATTCACAGACATATCACGTTGGCTGTGCAGCACAGCTGTTGGCAGATATATCTACTCATCGTGCTGTGTGTACAGGCAATCAGCAAACCACCCTTAAGCTGCATACACACTTGTTCTCCATGAGCGATATTGTTAAGTGTTTCACCTGCACTGCTGGGCTCAATGTCATTAATAACATTGAACATACACACTAAATGATATCGTTACCAATATTGCTCAGTGATGGCACCCTTCCTCATCTGGTACTTGCAGAACCTGACAATATCGTCAGGTTGCCCTGCAAGTACTGGCAATGAAAGACATTGTTAATGATCCGCAGCAGTGTGCATAGCTAATGATGCCTTGCATACAAACTGGATGATATTGAACGTGAAGAACAATATCATTATTGTTCGTATCATCCAACTTATCATCAAGTATGTATGCGGCATTATACTTGCTGCAGATGCTGACGGGGAGGGGGTTGCTATGTGTTCATTTTTCAGTGCATATGAACAACCATAATCTACAGATATATCTGTCAGGTTTGTATCCACTTTAAGATTGGTGGTGGGATTATCTGCTAGGGAACACCAGCCAAAATCTTGGCTAGGGCACCAAATTGGCTAGGGCCAGCCCTGACATCATCACATAATAATCATTACTCTTAAAGCTAGTCAAACCATAAACTTGTGATATATGAATAGACAAAGAATCCACTATAAATCACTATACTGTAGGTACACAAAACTCAACAGAACTACAATATACAGTTAATAATATTCAAACTCCTACAATATTTCTACAATCTATCGCATAAGCACAATATCCTTTAACCATTAAAGCAAAGCCCATGTGAGCCTTCTATTTCACATATAAATCTATGTAATCCAAGTTCCATTATCTGGCCATGTGTGGGTTAAGATAAAGTGATATTTATCCATCGAGAGAAAGAGCCATCTTCTAAATGCAGGTGTTTCTGAATCCATGATGTCTGAGTGAGAGATGATAATATTGAGCTTCTGTCCCTCACCTGTGGGTGTGACTATCAAAGGAAATGTCCAGAACCTTTGTTTCAGATATCCTAAGTGTGTGTTTGGCTCTGGGAGTGTGTGTTAGAAAACAGGCCTTGGACAGTTCTGTTGATAAGGTAATTAAACTGTGCAAACACTCTGTGTACAACTATACTATACTATGTGGCAAAGATTGAAATAAGGGAATATAACTAATATGTATATATATAATTATGACTAATAAGTAGTCAAAAACAGTGTTTTAAATAATTACACTTTAACAGCTTCCCCTGGTCCCATGTAGAACTACTCTGTTTTCATGATCTAACAGCTACAATTCCATGTTTGAGTCTCTTTAGCTCCTATTGTCTTACCATTGCCTTCTCTCTCTAGACTTCAAGCTTTCATGACCATGGACTATCTTTACACTTAATGCTTTTACCTCTTCAATCAATCTGGTCTGTAGTTATTCTGTTTTATATGCAACTGTAATTTTGTATATTTTGTTACTTTTGACTAGGGGTGTGCACCGGCCACTTTTCGTGTTTTGTGTTTTGGTGTTGGATCTGGATCTTACTTCGTGTTTTGGATCTGGATTGGTTTTGCCAAAACCACCGTTCCGTGTTTTGGGTCTGGGTTTTGTGTTCTGGATCTTTATTTTTTTTTAAAAAAGCTTAAAAACAGCTAAAATCACAGAATTTGTGTGTTTTTCTGCTCCTATGCTATTATTAACCTCAATAACCTTAATCTCCACTCATTTCCAGTCTATTATGAACACCTCACACCTCACAATAGTGTTTGTATGCCCAAAAGGTTGCACCGAGGTAGCTGGATGACTATGCTAAGTGACACGAGTGGGCGGCACAAACACGTGGTCCATCTAGGAGTGACACTGCAGTGGCAGACAGGATGGCAGTTTGAAAAACTAGGCCCCAAACAGTACATAATGCAAAGAAAAAAAAGAGGTGCAAGATGGATTTGTCCTTGGGCCCTTCCACCCACCCTTATGTTGAATAAACAAGACATGCACACTTTAACAAACCAATAATTTCAGCGCCAGGGTCTGCCACACGACTGTGGCTGAAATGATTGGTTCGTTTGGGCCTCCACAAAACAAGCTGGCAATTAATCTGTCCCTGCACAAACTGGCTCTACGGAGGCAAGATGTCGTCCTCATCCTCCTCATCCACCGATTCCTCACCCTCTTCAGTGTTGTGTACATCCTCATCCTCACAGAGAATTAATTTGTCCCCACTGGAATCCACCACCACAGGTCCCTCTGTACGTTCTGGAGGCTGGTCTCCCTGGAAGAGTTGGTAATTCATTTTTATGAACATCATCTTCTCCACATTTTGTGGAAGCAACCTCCTACGCCTTTTGCTGACAAGGTTCCTGGCTGCACTAAACACTCTTTTGGAGTACACACTGGAGGGGGGCAACTCAGGTAAAATAGAGCCAGTTTGTACAGGGGCCTCCAAATTACCTCTTTTTCCTGCCAGTACATGTACGGACTGTCTGACATGCCTACTTGGATGCTGTCACCGATGTAATCATTTAGCAGACATATGCACCCTTGTCGCTGCTGCTTTGAGGATGCAGGTGCGGCTACAGTGCACACAATTCACAAAGACAGAAAAAAATATATATTTGGAGCGCACTTTGAGGGTTACACCACCCTTTAACAGACAGACCCACGCTTGTCACTGCTGCTTTGAGGATGCAGGTGCGGCTACTGCGCATACATTTCACACACAAACACAGAAAAAAAGAAGATTATTTTATTTTGTTTGGAGCACACTTTGGGGGTTACACCCCCCTTTAACAGACAGACGCACACTTGTAGCTGCTGCTTTGAGGATGCAGGTGCGGCTACAGCCCACACAATTCACAAACACAGAAAAAAAAGAAGAATTTTTTTATTGTTTGTGGAGTGCACTTTGAGGGTTACACCACCCTTTAACAGACAGATGCACGCTTGTCGCTGCTGCTTTGAGGATGCAGGCGTGGCTACAGCCCACACAATTCACAAAGACATTAAAAAAAAGAATAATTTCATTGTTTGTGGAGTGCACTTTGAGGGTTACACCACCCTTTAACAGACAGATGCACGCTTGTCGCTGCTGCTTTGAGGATGCAGGCGTGGCTACAGCCCACACAATTCACAAAGACATTAAAAAAAAGAATTATTTCATTGTTTGTGGAGCGCACTTTGAGGGTTACACCACCCTTTAACAGACAGATGCACGCTTGTCACTGCAGCTTTGAAGACAGTATCATATGCAGTGACAGTACACTTGTCAGAAATTGTTGGCACATCCTTCAGTCCGGACCAGATGTCTAAACCGGCCCTTGACTTATGACACAGGCGCACACTTGGCACTGCTACTGTGTTGATGCACGTGTGGCTACATCGCACACAAGTCACAAACACAGAAAAAAAATAGTTTTTTATTTTTTGGAGCACTTTGGGGGTTACACCACCCTTTAACAGACTTATGGGACACAGGCGCATGCTTGGCGCTGCTCCTTTGTTGATGCACGTGCAGCTACAGTGCACACAATTCACAAATACAGAAAAAAAAAGAATTTTTCATTTTTTGTGGAGCGCACTTTGATGGTTACACCACCCTTTAACAGACAGATGCACGCTTGTCGCTGCTGCTTTGAGAATGCAGGTGCAGCTACTGCGCATACATTTCACACACAAACACAGAAAAAAAGAAGATTATTTTATTTTGGTTGGAGCGCACTTTGGGGGTTACATCACCCTTTAACAGATAGACGCATGCTTGTCGCTGCTGCTTTGAGGATGCAGTTGCGGCTACAGCCCACACATTTCACAAAAACAGGAAAAAGAAGAAGAATTTTTTATTTTTTGTGGAGCGCTCCTTGGGGGTTACACCACCCTTTAACAGACAGACGCATGCTTGTCGCTGCTGCTTTGAGGATGCAGGTGGAATATAGACGGGATTTGGAACCGGGGACACACTACCACCATCAATTGTCTAAATCCCACTGCACTAATGGCGGATACCGGACGCATGTCTAACACCAACATAGCAGTCAAGGCCTCAGTTATACGTTTTGCTTCAGGATGACTGCTTTCGTACTTCATCCTCCTCGCTAAGGACTGTTGGAGGGTCAATTGTTTAGTAAAAGTAGTGGTGTTCCTACTTCCTCTCTGGGATAATGAACAACTCCCAGCAGCTGCAACAGCACTATGAGGAAATGGTTCTTGATCTTTCAATATTTTATTTTTATCGGAGAAAGTTTGGTCCTCCATTTATGTTATATTGATATATACATGCGGCTAAGGCGCACACAAACACAGAGAATATTTTTTTATTTTTGTTGGAGACTAGTGCACTTTGTGGGTTACACCACCCATTAAGAAATGAGCCAGCCGGCCCTTTATTTATGGGACACAGGCGCATGCTTGGCGCGGCTCCTTTGTTGATACACGTGCAGCCACAGTGCACACAATTCACAAACACAGAAAATATTTTTTTATTTTGTTTGGAGTGCTCTTTGGGGGTTACAGCACCCTTTAACGGACAAGCCAGCCAGCCCTTTACTTATGGGACACAGGCGCACGCTTGGCACTACTTTGTTGATGCACGTGCGGCTACAGTGCACACAATTCACAAACACAGAAAATATATATATTTTTTTGGAGTGTACTTTGGGGGTTACAGCACCCTTTAACGGACAAGTCAGCCGGTCCTTACTAATGGGACACAGGCGCACGCTTGGCGCTGCTCCTTTGTTGATGCACGTGCAGCCACAGTGCACACAATTCACAAACACAGAAAATATTTTTTATTTTGTTTGGAGTGCACTTTGGGGGTTACAGCACCCTTTAACGGTCAAGCCAGCAGGCCCTTTACTTATGACACAGGTGCACACTTGGCACTACTTTGTTGATGCACGTGCGCCTACTGTGCACACAATTCACAAACACAGAATTTTTTTTTGCTCTTGGGGGGAGCACCACTGATGGACAGAGCACCCCCTGGACAACACTACAGCACCCCTTTAGGACTGGGACACTGCACAGGACATTTGGAGTGGACACAGCCCCTATTGGCAACTGACTGCACAACACAGTCCAGCCAGCCCCTATGGACTTTGGAGGAGTGGACACTGCCCATATGGACAACAGCAGCACAGCGCAGCACAACACAGCACAACACTACACTACACTACACTACACAGCCCAGCCAGCCCTAACTCCCACCCTCCCTCTTCACTGTCCACAGCCGAGTGAGAAAATGGCGCCGACGCGGGTACCTTATATAGGATCCAAAACCCGCTAGACCCGGAAGGCGGGATGATGATGTTTTGCCTTGATTTCAGTTCCGAGTCAGGTGGGAAAAGTCGAGCCTGACTCGGATCGGCCTCGGATCGGGGGGGCTCGGGGGGGGGTTCGGATTTCAGAAATCCGAACCCGCTCACCCCTACTTTTGACTTTCTGGTGCTATAGAGTTTTGTAGAAAAATTCAAATGATGATGATGATTATTATTATTTGTACTGCTAACAGTAACTGCAAATAAATAATTAAAAAAGAATTGTGATTAACCACAAGTATTAAAGAATACACATTGCTCGTCAAAAGTTTTAGAACACCCACTTTTTTCCATTTTTAATTGAAATTTATTTTAATAACTCAATGTTATCTCAAATTTGAGCATACAGTAGAACTCTTAAACAATTAAAGACAAGAATAAAATCATAGAATACTTTTGTTTTAACAAATTGTAATCAACATTTTTATTTCATCAAAGTACTATAGACAGCTTTTGCAGATGTAACAACTATGGTGGAAATCTAATATTGTACGAAAAGTTTCTCCCAAAACTTTTGATGCAAACAAAATCCCACTTGTAATAATAATAATAATAATAATAATAATAATAATAATAATAATAATAATAATAATAATAATAATAATGTTATTTATATAGCATGTTTCTCCTAATAGGACTCAGTGCTTTACACTTGCCTTTAAAACATAAAATATAAAACAAGCTTAACAAGGGACATTTGTGAAATGCTTGGGTGAACAGGAAAGTCTTGAGTCTGATTTTGAAGTAATCTAGAGTGGAGGCTTCTCGAAATGTGCAGGGAAGCGATTTTCATAGAGTCGGAGATACAAAGCTGAAATCTCAACCCCCAAATGAATTCCAGGAGATCCTTCATACTGTTAATAGTTGTTTGTCAACAGTTGTTTGTCAACAGTTTGCAGTATTTGATTGGGGCAGTAAGGAATTTGAAGCTACTTCAGGTACCTTGGGCACTGGTCATGTAGGGCTTTGAAAGTCAGTAAGCCAATCTTGAAACTGATTCACCACCTTACAGGCAACCAGAATATGAAGTAGAGAATGGGTGTCATGTGGCTGGAATGAGGCTGGTTGGTTAATAGCCTAGCAGCTGCATTTTGTACCATCTGCAAGTGGTGCAATTATGTTGCTGGGAGACCAACATAGATTATTATTATTATTATTATTATTATTATTATTATTATTATTATCATTTATTTATATGGCGCCACAAGTGTTCCGCAGTGCCTTTCAAAGTCCATAAATGAATAGTTTGATTTACAATGTGGTGTTTGTATATTCTCCCTGTGCTTGCGTGGGTTTCCTCCGGGTACTCCAGTTTCCTCCCACACTCAAAAAATATACTGGTAGGTTAATTGGCTCCCCAACAACATTGACCATAGTGTGTATGTGTGTGAGCATGTGGCAGGTAATATAGAGTATAAGCTCCACTGGGGCAGGGACTGATGTGAATGGTAAGATATTCTCTGTAAAGCGCTGCGGAATATGTGTGCGCTATATAAATAACTGGTAATAATAATAATAATAATAATAATAATAATAATTTACAATGACTTACAGTACAGTAGAATACAATACATTACAGGACATGGATAATATACTTTGCTACATTTGCAACCATAACACCCAGATAAGCAACAATGCAAAGCAACCAAGTGTTAGGTGCCCTGGTAGAGAGTAAGAAATAGATGAAGGTAGAGTAAGTAGAAGCACAAGAGGGTCAAGGAGGGCCCTGCTCATAGAAGCTTACATTCTAAGGGATGGCATTGCAGTAGTCTAGGCATAATGATATAAATGCATGTATGACTCTGGGCAGATTTTCTGAGGGAATTATGTGCTTGATTCTGGCTATGTTCCTCAGATGAAAGAATGAGGATTTGATTGTGCCTGATATCTGATGTTTAAGTGTCAAGCCACTATCCAGGACAACACCAGATAACACACATGTTCAGTGTTTTGTAGTTCTGAACCCCCAATCATTATTCCTGTTACTTTGCCATGCTGTATCCATCTCCTATGAACTATCATCATAACCTCAGTTTTTTCACAGTTCAGTCACAGTCAACTAGCATTCATTCACTCCTCGAGCTCAGCTAGACAGTCACTTAGGGTTGGTATTAGGTTTTCAGTACCTGGAGAATAGGACAGGTACATTTGTATATCATCTGCATAGCAGTGATAGCCCAGGTCATGACATATGATTATTTCACCAAGTGATAGCATGTATAATGCAAATAGCATTAGAGATAGTACAGAACACTATGGGACAAAACATGGAAGTGGCACTGGTGATGAAGAGTTTACTCTAAAAGCAACTCTGTGACCTGCTGGTGAGAAATTATTTGAAACAGCTATGGACTGTACCATGCACTCTACAGAAAGTCACTCAAATAGAATCCCATGGTCCACAGTATCAAATGCTACAGAGAGATTCAACTTTTTTTTGCTTCGTTGGTCTAACTTTTACTTTCCTTTTTTCTAGAGCCAGGAAAAAAAACAGTATTATTTAAGAGTGTGTTTGGGAGTATAAATTGGGTTCCAGATCCTTGACGGATCATACAGTAAAAAAGGCAAGGTTATTCAAATTATTTAGGTAAAATAAGGAATTTGTCTTTATTATTTCATTAATGGGCACTTTGAAGTAAAGAAAACTCAAGAAGTGTTCTCTATATCTATATAACAGGAGGGTTAAAATGAGGTCTTCCAGTAAATTTGTGGCAATCAGCATTGGTCAATATTAAATAAATAAATATTAAATATATAATATATATTATATATAATAGTAAATATTTTTACAATAATAAAGCTTAGCATTGCCATCCCATACCTCCTCCTAGGTGCATAGCCCCTTGCTAATAATGGGTGATTATGGAACGTTATATAATACATTTAATTTAACTAGCACCTTTGACCAGTCTTAATTCCATCAAGTGCCACTTATTCTTATTTATTTATTTTTCATTCCTGAACCCAAATTCCTTTAATTTGATTTCTACAGGACATAAAAATGAAATGTATATTCTAAATTCTAGTCTTATGAAAATATGTCAACTACAATTTTACTCCCACTATTATGTCTTTACTAATAATATTGCATAATGTAAAAGGGCTTGGTAGATCTAAAAAAGAGAGAAAAATATTGTCCTCACAAAGTAATTATGAATGATTTAATAATCCATCAGACAAACACATACAGAATGTCCCAACATCTCAACCTGACTTCAATACAAATTCTACTCAACAACTTTACATGCATGAAAAGCTCAACAAAGAATATATTGGGTACCTACTTTATTTGTTAGATACAATATATTTGGAACCATAGAAGTTGATAAAAACCAACAAGATGGATATCAAGTTTTATTTGTTAAACTTAGAAAACGTATTTGCACCCAGATAAATAAATATGCCACTAAACAAGATCCCCAGAGATGTTTTTCTAAATTAGGGGAAAAACTATCACTAATTAGAAGTACAGATGTATGTTAATCCCTTGTTTTGAATTTGGTTCTATTTCATTGTCATGTTTTGGTTTTGGCAAAATTACCCTCTTTTGTTATGGTTTTGGATCTGTATTTTTTATAAAAAATGTTAAAAATAGCTAAAATCATGCAATTTGGACCTGGTTTTGTTCCTACAGTATTACTAACCTCCATAACACACATTTTTCAGTAATTTCCTGTCTATTTTGACTACATCACTGCTCACAATATTGTTCACCAATATGATCAAAGGCTGGCTGGCTAAACAAAGCAACAGAGCAACAGCACAAACACATAGCATCTCTTGTCATTTAAAAAAAAATCTGTACTACTAAGTTGATTGTAT
Source organism: Taudactylus pleione (assembly GCA_031769625.1). Taxonomy (NCBI): domain Eukaryota; kingdom Metazoa; phylum Chordata; class Amphibia; order Anura; family Myobatrachidae; genus Taudactylus; species Taudactylus pleione. The sequence continues at coordinate 3,632,159 of JAUIMM010000267.1, forward strand.
GTGCAAAACATGAGACATTTTCAAATTCACACAGTTATAATGCTCTCACAATATTTGTTCTGTTATCAGCAATGACAAATCCTGAGGAGAGACCTAGCAAGGTAAGCCATTTTTGCTATGACATCTCTTAGCTTTTCTAATGACACTGGTATGCCTCTTTGTGAAGCCAGTGATACAGAGAGTACCTGTGAATGAGCTGGCATTGTGTGTTAGATGCTGCTGAAGGAGATAAACCCACCCAGTGGGCTGTCATAGTCATGTAATCTTTAGTTTGACCACTACCACTTGTCCACATATCTGTGGTTAAGTGGATTGTAGGTACAAAGGCATTTTTTTATGCCAAAAAATATTTATTTTCAATGTCCTGGTACAGGTGAGAAATATGGAATTAAGATTGAATTTGATAGCTTGGACCCAGGACCTCAATTAACTGTTTAAAATCACATGCATTGATGGTGGATATTGGATGCAGATCTAATGCTGGCATAGCCATCATGACTTCAGTGTTCTGCCGTGCAACTGGATAGCAGTTTTTATACTTGCTTCATCTTTCAAAGGATTGTTTAACAGTAAATTGTCTTTCAAAGGATTGTTTAACAGTCAATTGTTTTTTGTAATTACTAGTAGTCTTCTTGATCCCCTTCTTGGATGAAGATTCACCCCAAATAGCAGCAGGCCTAGTGTTCAAGGATCCTTCTCAGTAATACTTGATAAGGAGTCAGTCAGCCTTAGCAAATTGGATGCAGGACTACCTCCAATAATTAATGAGGAGATTGCACGTCTGGCATATAGCTGAGAGAAGGTAAATAGCTGATGCTGGACTGCTTGATATTATTTTAGCAGAATCTGAAAAAACTTTACAAAAGGTAGATGGCCAGACAATTTTTGTCAGGATTTGGTTAAAATAATTCCATGTATAAGAGGTGGCTTTTTTGGTCTTATGACCAGGCATGATATTTGCATTTTCGATTAAAGTAAAGATGAATAATAATAATAATAATAATGTCTCTGAACCATTAAAACACATGAAGCAACATTGAATCAAAAAACTAAAAATAACATACACAATTTACAAAAACACTTCTAAAAAGAAACCATAAAAATAAATAAAAAACGAAAAGATGCCAAATTTCACTTAAAGGGCCCTAGCAACCCATTTTCATGGTTCAAATAGATTGTCTATCCAGCACCAGCGATAAATAAATCTACCACTTATGAGTTGCGCCAAAATGCTGAAATTTGTGGCTTTAGGAGTGGTCGGTCATTTTTTTGTTAAAAGGTAAAGTGGGTGCTGTAAGTTGTCTCTCTTATTGGATATTCTTCTGTACTTTAAACATTTGTATTACTTTTTCTATTGTTTCATTATTTTTCTGTTGTGTCTGTTTTTATATTTGAGTGCCCCTGGTGTGCTAGCGTGGAGTAGAGTATTACATTTCTAGAAGGTTTTATTTTTTTTCAGTATTTGTCTTGTCTGTATTGTGCTAATACAGAGATGAAGATGAAAGGTAGATTAGAGGAGGATAGAAACCCAGAGTTAGGTACTAATTTACAGAAGGTGGAAAAAGAGGTAATGGGAACAGCCAGCCATCAAAAACAAAGTCTGGCAGAAATGTTTAATTATATTATGATGAGACACATTGACAGAAGCACCACCCTAGAAAAAGTCTCCATCCGGTGCAAGATAAAGTACAGATGAGGAGGTACCAGGTAAATGCATACATTTTAAATGTTGATGCAGTAATAATTGTCATATTATTTTTTGCAATTTTAATAATTATTACAGCTGTAAGGCCGGAAATCATTCAGTCATGCCTGCTTTCTCACTCTCAACAGTGGTGCAATCATTATGTGCAACTCCTGAGGAACCAGCTGGTGAATGCCTCATATTTAAATTTTTATTTAAAGGGTTTGCTAGCATTTTCTTTATAAGACACACTTTAGCTGCTATCACAATCTCCTACTATTTAATTTATTTATCAATGATTATGATCAATGATTATGATAAATACCCTTTAATTTTGTAAACCAAATTTCTTTCTTAATGTGTTTACAGTGTTTGTTTCATATAAAGTCTTTGTTTTAAGCAATGTAACCCGTTTAAACTGCAAGGCTCTTAAGTATTTTATTTATTTATTTTTGGTGTTTTTTGCTTTGTTATACAATTTTTTTTGTCTCACAGCGATTTTTTTTTAAAGAATTCTTGTTTTTTGTAAATTTAGAAAAAAAGAAAAGATAAAATAATATGCTTGCAACATACTTATCCTTCTTTATCTCTAACATAATGCCCTGTTATAGTGGGAGATGATCAGACACAAAATCCACATGCTGTCCCTGGAGAAAAACAAGGGAAAGACTTAATCAGTCTTCACTTATTCTCAATAACCCCACCTGCATCTTATTTGCAAGGAAACCATACTGCTCCCACCTGTGCTCATTTCCAGAGATCCAGCAGTGGACATGGTGGTCATTGCCTATTTTAAAAAGAACTTAAGTAGACCTTAACACCATGCAAAATTATTATTAGACAGATAGGGAGACAAAATATGATTTTTAACATGACAGAATAAAGAGGATGACCAGAGCTATAGAGGCCCAAACTACATCTTATATTAGAATGCAATTTCCCAAACAAATGATACTGTATTAGAGAATGAAGGAATTACAGTATATTGCTTCATTTCCTGGCCAAATCTTAACTCATCTGGCTGAAGGCCACACAACATCTGCCAGCAGCAGTCACCAACAAGTCTGGCCCCCCCAAATCTGTAAAGACATAACCTCTGCACCAGAGGTGACTATTCATGGGATCACCCTAAAGACCCCTTCCAGGCCTCATATACTTAAAGGAGAAAATACAATTGGTTTAGTTGCTGGACTTCCTTATGTTTTTGTCAGGTTTTAGGGAATATAAACACAATGTGCTATTTCTTCTTTACTTTTATTTGAAATGTTGCTTTCATTTAGGAGATATTTAAGAAATTATAACAATTCAGTTCCTCTTGTTTATGAATAATATGTTTTGGAGTAATTTGGTTTGCTTTGTCTTTCAAAATTTAATCACCTGTGTTGAAAGCAGCACATATAAACAAAACACCAAGGTAAGCTTATAAAGAGTCATAAAACAAAATCCAAACATTAAGGGCAACTATACTTACATGTGAAGTAGTTGTTAATCAAAGACTGTCTCGCCTGTTTCCCAATATCTGTGTTCAGAGAGTCTCCTAACAGTAACAAGAGCCCTTCCTGCTCACTGTCTATTGCACAATCTAATGTATCTGGTAGCTTTAAGGCCAGATTCTGCAACAGATCATCCTGACTTCAGCTATTGTATCATGTAACAACAATCATTATATTCATTTTTGCATCAGAAATCACCTGAAAATGTATTGACTACTAAATACATGATGCCTATTTATGAATAGCACTGACCTGTGCCTGGATGCTGACTGCCAAATATGATTATATAGATCCCAGAACATGCCTATGAAGTTATAGAAGGCTAAAAGACCCTTCACTCAAGCCACTGTGACTTAAAGGAACCTCTGCAAAAAAATAAGAGAAAGCAGCAGCTTATGCAGACCTAATACTGATATTGACCTTGTATTGTCTTACTGAAGATGATCCTGGATGAGATCATAAAGGTTCCTTTAGTTATTATGATAGAAACACATCATTCATGTTCAACAACACCATAAAAAACCTACCTGCCTAGGTACTGTGGTACATCATTAAGCTGCTAATGTTCCTCTGCTTCTTACTTCTAGCTCATTCTATTTAGTTGGTGGAGTGCAGCTTATCTCATGTTTGTGGTGAGCAAAGAGACTCATACAAACACTAAGGGCCAAATGTAATAGGGTGAGAGTTTAGAAAATGTGAGAGTTTAGCAGTAACCTCTCACATTGGTTGAGTTTTATCTGCAAAATGAGAAAATATCTTGATGAGAGTTTTTTAGTATAACAACATGAAAGTTTGCTCTGTTGCTTTGTTCTCGGACTCTATTACATTGGCCAAGTTTAAAAAGTGAGAAAACTCACATTTTCTAAACTCTATCCCTATTACATTTGGCCCATTATTGGCTACAGCCACAGTATTACATAAGCAGACAGTGTCAGATATGGGGCAGCAAAGTGAAGGGAGTTCCTGGGCCATAATGGGAGGTGGCTAGCAGTGCAGGTGTGTCAGTGAAAGCAGCTGTGTCTCCAAATGCACAGCTACAGAGGCCATAGTCAGCCAGGGAAACTGCACCAGCCATATTGTTGGTGCAAGTATAGATGGCGAGCGCGATAATAGTGTCTAAGGAATTACCGGCTTTGATACTGTGCAGAGATGCTGAAAGTGGATGTATCAGTCCTTGTTCATTTAGACACAGGTTACTAAACCAGGTGAAGGCTGGTACTAGCATTTGCAAATTACTGCAGCCAAGACTCTGGCAGAAGATGCAAGAGAAGATGCAGCAGCATTCTCTCCTGAATCAGGACCATTAAATACATAGCTCTCTGATTATCTCCTGTCCAGGGATGGTGCTAGGTTTGCAAGCTTCACTCTGCCACCCCTGCTCCCCCAGTGTTCTATCCATTTGTTCACTGACCTCAGGCCATCCTTTCATCTTGTGCTGTGCTCCTCCATTCCTCATCTGTGTCTGCTCTGCCTCCACTGGCAAATGGGGGCTAGGGGTCTGGGCGCTGCTCCATCCTGGTGACAATCTCTGTGTGAGGGGGAGCCTGGCAGCTCATCCTACCAGTAATCCGGTCCTGACAGCACCACGTAAAAGAAAAATGTTTCTGAGAGACATCTTTCTTTTGTTAGGTAGACTCACCGGCACCCCCGCCAGAGCGCGGCGCCCCTAGGCAGCTGCCCAAAGCTGACTAATGGTAGCGCCAGCCCTGCTCTTGTCAGTTTTCATAAAAACCCAAATACCAGGTTCAAAATCACTTAGCAATATGAATATGTAATACTCTATAATGATAAATTTGGTCATCTGGATTACCTTTAGACAATAGACAGAAAAAGGTGATACATAAACCACCAATAGAAGCGCAAATTGTTATGTACTGAAGACCATATATAAAAGAAAATAATTTATTGGCTAAATAAACAAGTAATATTAGTGAACATCTAATGCAACAATAGACATACATGTTGTAAAACATACAATCAATTGTAAAAGTGTGGACTCAAAATTTGATCACCAGTATGTTCAGTGACTTATAATAGAGATATATAGTACATAAAGGTTGGGCTGGCCAAACCAATTTGTCTCTATTTGCCTCCGCAGATAAAAGTTGATTGGAACAGTTTTTCTTTGGTGTATAAAATCAACACCTAGTAAATATGAGGTTTCTATACTTGTCATTACAAAAACATTGGTTGTTTCCTAAAGGCTGGCCTCTTATTCATTGCCTGCTTGAAACTCCTGAATAGACCAAACTGTCAATGGTAAATATACCCCTTAGTTCCAAATCAGCATCTCTTCCACCAGATTTACTGTACCTGTAAAAAATCAGAAAACCTAAGCTAGTTTGATTATTAAAGGTATTGTAAAAATGATCCCACACCATGGCTCCCTCCTTCCTCACTATCTACCCCATCTGTGTTGCCTCTGTCTGTCTGCCGCTCCCCTTTAGAATGTAAGCTCGCACGAGCATGACCCTCGTCCCTCATGTGCTTCCCCTATCCCTACTTATAGTATAATTTACTCCTAACTCCCCAATTGGCACCCAACATTTGGTTGCTGATGCCCTGCTGCTTGTGTTATACAGCAATGTATATAAACCTTATCCTTGTCCTGCATTGTTTTCTATTACTATTAACTGTTTTTCTTGTGTGTTCATTTATGTACTGTGTAAGGTGCTGCGGAACCTTTGTGGCGCCATATAAATAAAGGATGATAATAATAATAATAATAATAATAATAATAATAATAATAATAATAATAATAATATAGCTATTTCCAATCTTGTTCTTCCAATAATAATATATATTTTAAAAAATCACGTTTGCTTATTATCAAATATTTTTTATTTAAAAAAAAAAGTTTTTTTAGGTTTAAGTATAACTATTTTAGGCCAAAGGGATACAAACTGTTAGCTCCTATTTAATGTCAAATATAAATCGTTATCACAGAACATAGAATATACATCTCATTTCTCTGAGGAAACTCCCTACTCCACCTGACTACTCTCCTCTAACTTTGAATCTTTCATCCCCTCTTCATGTCCATTCTTATCTCAAACTTTCTCCTGCATTCTAAACTGTAAGATCTCACAAGGGCCTCTAATCCCCTTATGTCTGCAATTCTTTTATAACAAAATTTTTGTCTTTATGTTGTATTTTGCATTATTTCATTATTGACTGTCTGGTTCAGCTGAGTTTGTGGTGCCCTACAAGTAAACAATGGTGATGGTGTACATTGAATGTGACTTGCAAGTTCTGTACTGATAAATGAATTACAGACCTTAGGAAGGTAGTGAACTACATGATACCATTCCATGTTGTCCAAATATTCCAATGGTTAGAATAGAAAATTTCCATTCAATCTTTAATTATATTTCTGGCTTAGCTGTCTACCTTCTAGATGGGATCTCACTTTTACTTGTGATCTAGTCAGGAAAGAGTGATACACACATTATATTTCCTTATGTGAGCACAGCTGACACCCTCATCTCCACAGTCAGACCCGCAATCCTCTTTTTCCATGGAGTCAGGTCAGGTACCATCCCTTCCTATCTTTATATTACTATTGCATAGTAGGTGAATCCATTACCATAGATCAGGGTTAGCCAACCTCGGTCCTTGAGAGCTACTAACAGTTCACATATCCCAGACCACCCAGCTGGTGCACAGGTTTTTTACTCACTAAAACATTTGAAAATATCCACAGGTGGAGCTAATTATTTGTCTGGTGATTGTCAGAGGAGACCTGGAAAACATGGACTGTTGATAGTTCTGAGGATCAGGGTTGTCTACCCCTGCTCCCTTCATTGCTATCTGACACTAATTTAAGATGTCAATCATATGCAGCTGCAGTTGTCTCTAGAACTGTAATTATATAACAACACTCATTGTCAGGATTATTTGTTAAGTTGATCTGGTATAAATGTTCCAACTACAAGCAAGATTGTTTGCTATACTGTTTCATTGTCCATATTAAATGATATCATATATTTACTTTATTTCTGCTGTTTTTCATTTGCACTCATCAGCTCATTAATTAACTTCTCTTCACACATGTTTATTTTCAAGGACTCGAACTGTGGCACTGACAGCAGATGTAATACTACAGTACCTTCTTTCAGCTTTGGGAATGCACATGAATATACCTCTCTCATCTACTATTCGCTGTCTTTATGGCACACGGCAGACAGCAGAAGGGACCTAGTATACTTAGTCACTTTATCTTCTTAACTTATACGTTTGTACCTTAGACTAAAAATCTGATTATTAATAAGACCAAACAATGAATAAAACTAATATATGTTAAATATTTCCAATTGCATAAGTTCCTATAGGAACACAACATATGTTGGTAGACTCATATGACAGAACCATCGAATGGTCTAAATGTACAGTATATGCTATGTGTATAAGGACTGCATGATACTACACTTTATAGGTGTTAATTATAGACTGATGAAATTATGTTTGCATGCATATGAGTTGTATTTGATATAATTATTGCCCTGGAATATGGTTCAATGGGTTGGGTGTGGGATTCTGGCAGTCAAAATCCTGATGCCCAAAGGTAAGTACACCTACACTAACCCCTAACCCTCCCTCCCCACTGCCTAACCCCAACCCTTCCCTCCCGCAGTCTAATACCTCTTTTCCACCAAAAACATGGGTCCAATCAGGGTTTTCAGACATAGTTCCAACCTAGGTCAGATACCATTTACACAGCACCTTTGATCTGGGTAATTCTCAGGTCAGCCCCATTCACACTGAACCTGGGTCTGCCCTGCTTAACTTGTGAGGTAATAAGAAGTGGGAGATGACTGCTCCACAACAATCAATCAGCTCATCTTAGGCATGACCCAGGTCAAATAACCTGGGTAGCGCCATGTACACTGCACCATTACCCATGTCTATCCTGGGTCTAATCCTGGTAGCTACCTGGGTTGGACTGCTAGGTCACTTGACCCAGGTAATATTTCAGGGACCCTTTTACACTGAGCTGTGACCCAGGTAGACCCAGCAATAACCCAGGTTTTTGCTCTGGTGTAAAAGAGGTATAACTCTAATCCTCCCTCTAGTGCATAACCATAAATCAAACCCAAAGCCTAACCCTAACCCTCATACATACCTGCTAGGATCAAAGGTGACAAGATGCTGCTGCCAATATTCTCACCCCTGAAGCCTGACATAATTACAGCTGCCCGGAGTGTCTTGAAGATGCTCCAGGCACTTCTGCAGCTTCAGGTGCTGGTGGCCTCGCCCCCTTTTGCACTACATCATGTCACGTACAAGGGGGCAGGGCCAGCACAGGGCACTCAGGGCCCTATTTACAGCTCTGCCTTCATAGCTTATATCTGCTACATTAGGAAATGGTCTTAAACCTGGCTTTATATAATTTTATGTGAAAATCTACTTACTGTATTCTATAACTGGCTGTATTCTATAACTGTATAGGTTTGAATATTTGTTAATTATTCTTTTAGTCTAAGAAAAGGGTTCCAAGTCTCCTTACTCTATTTTAGCAGGTGAAGATAGACACAATTAATACAACTATAGACAATACTTGTCTTCTGTCTTTGCGCTGCAGTTTGTTTAATATATAACTAAAACAATAATATTATTATCTCATATTCAGGGTTCCTGTGGACCAAACAATAGAAAAGTGTTAGAGCTGGTTCTCCTGAAGTTTGAAAATACCCATGAAATGAATACTTTTATACTTGCTATATTTCTCACACTTTATCTCACTGTCCTAATTGGAAACACACTTATTGTTAGCTTGATAATGACTAGTCCAAGGCTCCATTCACCAATGTACTTCTATTTTTGTAATTTATCTGTATGTGAGATCATGTTCACCTCTGTAGTAATGCCAAAAATGCTCTATATTGTGTGGGGTGGTAGTGGATCAATGTCCTTATATGCTTGTATTGCTCAGTTCTACTTTGGAATATCAACTGGAAGTGCTGAATGTCTTCTCCTCACAGTTATGGCCATCTGCAACCCTTTGAGATATTCCTCCATTATGAACATGAGAACTCATAATCACCTAGCAGTGAGGGCTTGGCTCTTTGCATTTATAGTGATGTTAATCTTTATGATGACAATGTGCAATTTACAGTTCTATGGCTTAAACACTTTGGATTATTTATTTTGTGATCTAGCTACAATTTTACAATTGTCTTCTACAGATACCTCCATGGTGAAAGTGGGAGCCTTAATAATAACCATTACTCTTTGTATCTTCCCATTTGTGTTGATCATTCTTAGCTACGTGTCCATATTTTGGACCATTCTTTACATTTCCATAGAAACAATTAGACAGAAAATGTTCTCCACTTGCAGCTCACATCTCGCATCTGTCTGCATGTACTTTTGGTCATTATTTATAATATATTTGGTACCTTCTCAACAGAACTCACTAAAGCTAAACAAGATCCTCTCTATATTATACACAATTGGGATTCCACTACTTAATACTATAATCTACAGCCTTAGAAATCAGGAAATGAAGGCCTGCCTTAAATCTTATGTTCCACAAGTACAAAGAAAGCAATAATAAAAGGTTAAATTGCATGTACAGCAGCATCAAAAAGTAATAACCCCTTCAACTGCTAATGCTGAAATTGGCTTTCTAAGCACTGCAGGGTTTCAAAATGGGGGAAATTTACATAAAAGTCCCTATAGTTGCTCTTGCTTGGACCCGGGTGATAGGGCACGATGACATCATCACATCAAGTCTGCAATGCCATCTTCACATACTGCCCCTTCCAGCATATTTTTTTACAGCCAAGAAATAGGTTAGAGAGAAATAAAAGTGCTCTGTCTCCCATATCCTGGAACTCACATACTTAGGGATACCCTCATTTGAAAATGTTTTGACCTCTGATTATTTACTGGTGACCATGTGTGATCCCCAGAGGACACTAATCCTCTGAACAAATCATTATGAAGTCCTGAATTGGAAGACTTTCTCTCCCATCCTATCCCATTCTGTCTTCAATAAACTCAGGGTATCCCTGATTGGAAAGATGTGTACAACACCAAGGAATTCCTGAAATGTTATTCATTTTAGCTGGGAATAGGGCCTGAATATGAAGAGCACATCATGCCAATGTGACCTTCAGTGGAGCAATGTGCTTCTACTACACCTGCTTTTAAGTTGCACTATGCATGTGTCCTGATTGTCTGCTCACAGAGTAGCTGTACTGCTAAGGATCTCTGAAATGTATTAGAGATGTATTGGGGGTTCCTAGTCAGTGACAATAGGTAGCTCTTCGGAAGTACAGAGATGTTGCATTGTATGGGAGTGTTACAGGTGTGTTGCTGAAAGTGCTTCTCCACTCAGACACTTCATTACTCACATCTGAGGCAATACACAGATGGAGAATCTGCACCTACAGGAGCATAGGACTGATGCAAGTTTCAATTGTTCAAACAATGGGTGCATTTAAAGACACACCAATTGTTATTGAACATCTAAAAATGCTCAAAGTGGGCATCTCAGTCCTTGCACATTAGGACACATGAAAAGACTTGGCTTTTACACTGTAACATAGCATTTTGCATGCAGATACACCCACAGTCGCACACAGAATATAGGCATGCTGCATATCATTTTAATCAGCAGCTGCTGTGCATTCTATTCACATTACTGTGAGAAAAAGACACATTTGAAGGGAAAAAGTCCCATATAAAGAAGCTCAGTGCTACCGAGTCACATGGTGCTCACAAGTTATGTGTAATGTGACTATAATAGTAGCACATGGAGGATAGATGTATGGGGACTCATCAGTATGTGCACTGTACATTCTAGAAACCTCTCAGAGCAGAGGTCCCCAAACGCAGTCCTCAACGAACCCTAACAGTCCAGGTTTTAGTGATATTCATGCTTGACCAAAGGTGATTTAATTAGTACTTCAGTCAATTTTATTTAACCACTTTTGCTCAAACATGGATATCTCTAAAACCTGGACTGTTGGGATGCCTTGAGGACCACGGTTGGGACCCTCTGCTCTCAGAGGCATTCCCTGATTAAGTTTGATTTAACACAGATGAAACATATATATCATCACTGATAAAATTATCAAACTGGACAACTCTCTGTCTGCTGAAAGTAATAGTAAATGTATCAACAGAAAAGTCTGGTCAGGGCAACTACTGTTATATGAGTGTTTAGGTCTTGTAGCTGTGCTAATTTACATCTACACAGACCCTGGGGGAACAAAGGTCAGTCATTTTTAGCCTGGGAAGGGTGGGGGGCTGCTGAGGGAGAGGTGGCTATGGAACCATAAGAGGAAGCTACTCCTGCTGGACTGGGTTCACTCTTCAAGGACTAACTGAGAGCTTAGAGTGCATCCCCATTGTGGTCCCTGGTGGTCTCCCTCCATACACAGATTCCCTAAGATGTCAGCATAAGACAATTTAGGATTCTAATTCTTTCTCATTTTCTTATACCTGCATCATTCTTTGCATTTATATATGTATGTCTTTTTTATTCACCTGTTTTTCCTTGTAATTTAACCCTGGAGAAATTTTCTAAATAAGTCCTACAACTTTATCAGCGTTATCTTTGAGCTCTAATGAATTAACATGCCTGGGGAGGCACATGCTATATTTGTGTAATAATTATTAGTTTAAGTGAGATTTAAGTTTCTGGTGAATGCAAGGTGTCATCATGAGAGTTAATTTAATACAGATGAAACACATAGAGATCATCAATGATACCATTATTAAACTGGACATCTCTCTGTCTGCTGAAAGCAGAAGTAAATGTATCAACAGAAAAGTCTGGTCAGGGCAACTACTGTGTGGTGATTACCTTGAAAAAAGCTCTTGTGATCTAAGAGTGTTGAGGAGGAATTGGAATGACCCAAACAAGACCAATAGGGAATACAGTTGAATATTTTGTGAGTAACTAATTCAGTCACCAAGAAGCCAGCTTGCTGAAAGTGTTTACACATTTTGTTATTTTGCACATGGGTTTTAGGAACTCATTTTATTCAGATTAAATACATTAATTGTCTTCCAAAATGCTAAGAATTAACAAATTTGTGATTAGAAAAAAATAAATAAAAGAAAATCATGGTCAATATCCCAAATAAATTTCCTCAAAATTTACACTAATTATTGTCTCTCTTCCCAATAAAAAGAAGAATATCTTCTATGATTGCATATCCAAAATATACCAAATGCTGCATGTTTTCTAGGAAGAAACTTCAATACAAGTATTGGCTTAATAATTAGAAAGAAATATCTAAAATTGGCAAGATTACCTAACTCCATAACCCAAGATAGGGCCACAAAGCTTCAAGAGGGACAATTTGTTGCATTTGTACAAATAGAGGAATTTCAGGAAATTCTCAGGTTAATGAGAAAACGTATTTACCATATATAGACTAACGTAGGAAATTATTTTGAACGTTAAAAGTCTTTTTAAAATAAAATAGTTTATGACCCAGTTATTCTTATATGGTTGCTATAATGTTTTTGAAACCAAGATTTTATTGTCAACTAGCTATAGTACCCGACAGTGCCTAGGCAAGTCCATGAGCAAATGTCTTTAGATTTAAATTGATAGGAGATTTTGTATGCGGACATCAGAGTGAGATTTAAAGTAATATTATGAAGAATATAAACAATAGTAGTGAAGTTCATTGCTGGGCAGTTTTCTAGACAACATTTAATGTTTTTCTTTCTGCTAATAGTTACAGATTGCCACTGCTTGAAACTTAATAGCACGCAAAATAAAGCTGTCCATGAGAAAAACAAGATATCTCCAAGTGTATACTGGCCAGTTTCAGAGTTTGGCCCTGTGATTTGTTGATGGACATGGCAAACACTAGCTTCAGGGGGAATTGGAGATGCTTAAATTGAAATGTTAGATCTGTAGGAATTATGGGAATCCTGGGTATGAGTTTCTCCCTTTGCTTATCCTGTCAAAATGGTAGCTCCAATTATAGTTTGTTGAGACTTGTAATATGTAATCTTGTACTGTTACATGGTTTGGGTGCATCAATGCTGCACATCAATAGCACTGGAATCCCAACTTTGAGGTTGAGTTTATGAGAATATACCCTTGATATCTTTAAGGAACTCTACTGGATATGAAATGCTGTCATTGCATTGAGCTCTGTATTCGATGAAAGGATCATAGTAAAATGCCATCTATGGCATATAAACCAAATTAGCCCTCTTCAAATTAGTGCATATAACATGTTTCTGTTGAAGCCTTGCATTGTGTTGTTTGTCCGATTGGGATGCATGAAAGGAGGTTTGATAGTCAGCAGGAGCTTTTTGGTGCATAATAGTCTGCTCTTGGGTCTCAGATGCTCAAAGCTTAATTTGTCGCTGAGCTTGCCTGTACATTCTCATTTGTGTATGTGCAGAAATGTAACCACTGAAAGCAATTTTTGCTGCTCTAGCCTTAGAGAATATTTTTGACAAATTTATCTTACTCTTGCCTGGCATTATTACTGGAATACAATGATTGTGTGTGTGAAATTATTGAAACAACACTGGAAGCAATCTATACTATACTAGAAAGTGTACAGCACCTTTTCCTGGTGAAAAATAGTAATGATTTATTCTTTTTTTGTATTAGTACTTTTTAGTAGGAGTTATGAGAGAACATATAGGGACAAATGTAATAGGGTGTCAGTTTTGGTAACAGTACAAACTCGCACTTTAAAAAAGTGCGAGTTTGTCCTGAAACTCGCAAATTCAATAGGGTGTCAGTTTTGAAGCACTGATGTTTGTGACATGTGAGTTTCCGTGAGATTACACTCCAAAAAAAATTTGATTTTTGCACCAACCAAAATGCAAATTTCAAAAGCTTACTAAATCAGTTTAAAACAAAGACAACCATTGGCACAACAATAACTGCTGATCAATGCAGACCCTACTGTATATAAACCCCTGTTCCTCCATTTTGGTCTTTGATAGGTTTGGGAAGGAGGTTGTGAAGGTTAGAGGTGTGTTTTTTTTTGGCCTAATAGTGATTACACTACCATGTCTTACAGACACAGAAGGGGTGACGAGAGTTAGTAGGAGGAGGGGAGCAGTGATGCTACACAGGAGGAGGGTAGTGAGGAGGAAGAGGGTGAGGAGGAGGATGTTGAGGTGGAAGTTGCTCCACGCCCTGGGAAATAGCAGACAGGGTGCAATGTGCATTTTACACATGCAGAGAAATGTGCCTTAGTCCATACAATTGTGCCGTTGTATAGTCACCTCCTTGGTGAAGATGCACATAAGACCCCATTGGCCCGTAAACAAGCTATGTGGCAAACTGTTTTGGATGCTGTTACTGCTGTTGGTTCCTGCCCCCATGAAGTGAAAAATATTAAAAAAAGATATAATGATGTTAAGCGAGGTTTAAAGGGAAAAATGGCAGATGAGATGTGAGAAGCACGCAAAACCGGTGGAGGACGCCATGTCCAGATATTGTTTAGCAGCTTTGAGGAGGAGTTGAAGCAGGTTTTTTCTCCTGAAGTACTGCCTGGCGACCATATAGAGGATATGGATCAACCTCCTGCTCCAAGGCATCCTGGTGAGTCATGTTTTTTCCCATGTTTTTTTTTTTGTGTTAGTCGTATTCAATTTGAGTGGACCCGCGATACTTTTCTGCCTCACGGAGTTTTCGCCTACTTCGCCTGTTTTGCAGACGGAAAAGTATCATGCGCAAACTTGAAAATGGGACCCGAAAACAGGACCTGACGAAACTTAAACAAGCAGAAAGTCATGTCAGTTTTGGTGAAATCAGCCTGACACCCCTCAAAAGATGCTCTGACAAGGGGGTTAGCTATGGTTACCACAGATTTGGCTTGCTGAAGGTATGTGGTGTTTTTTAAACGGGCTCAATAGCTGCTAAATTGCATTTTGTATAAGTGGTGAAAAATAGTATTCTGGGTTTTTTTTGCAGAAAATAACTTATCCTACCAAATTTGGTGTACTTGAAATTGGGGGCTAGCATATTTTAAAGATGATAAAGTTAAGATTAAATAATATTTAAAAAACACCTGCTGCAAGCACCTGCAATTAATTAAATACTTGGGGCATACTTGGGGACCCCCTGGAGTCTAAATCACTATTTTTTTAACTTTGTCCCCCATTTTTTTATTTTTTTATTTTTAAGCACCCAAAATGAAAGTGATTTTTTGGGGTGTTATACATTGGGTTTTATTCAAAATTTTTAGGCTTTTCCTTTGAGGGACTGTCAGAAGGCTGCATAGAGGTTTCTGCAATGTTGCACCCCAAAACCCCAATTCTGCACTTTTTTCCGCCTGCTATTCATAAGCGAAACTTTTTCGCCTATTGCATTGAATTAACTTTCCGCCTAGGCAGAAAGACCTTCAAAATGAATATGGTGATCCTTTTCCACCTAGTGAAAAGTCAGATTCGGCGATAATTTATGTCCGATCACGTCATTTTTGCCTTTTTGAATTATCCCCATATTTAATTTCTTTGACTTTTTGCTGGTGTGAAAAGTCAATGATAAAAAAATGGGGTTAAGTTTTCAAGAGCTTTTTGCTTGCCAAAAAAAGTGCAGTATTGGGGTTTAGGGGTGCAGGCCTGAAAAAAATAGCCTGCACCTTTGGGAATGGGCCCTAAAACTGATCTGGGTCAAAAAGACATAAATAAACAATAGAGAGCACCAAAAGGTGGATAAGAACAAATTAATTTAAAATAATGTGATTGTTAGAACATATAATTAAACATAATTTATCAATTTAAAATCACAAAATAACCCAAGCAAAGAAGAAAAGTTGGTGCTTGAGATATATAATGGGAGAAGTATGGTATGAAGTAAATATATATATATATATATATATACACAAAATGAACCCTTATATCGCACGTACACTGGTTCAGCTGCAAAAATTAGGTGGACCTCTGTTAGTAGAGGCCCTAAAAATAGAAATGAAAGAGAAGGGGTACCTTTGGTACGCTACAACTTTGAGTATTAATTGAACAGAAGAAATTTCCACCACTAAGGTGGATTTATTGCAATATTAGTTGTTGGTCAAACACAACCCTCTAGTTAGTCTTCAACTAACCATAAGTTTATGTTTTGGATATTGTTCATAAAATAAAAGCCCTATGGTATCCCATAATTCTTATACCTGAATATTTTATTCTTGGTATATCAACAGAGATAAAACTATAAACAATTTACAATACAAATAAATACATAAATCGCATAAAACAACTTTTAGTAAACCTGCCCCGGTACAGAAGGATAGATGTTGTTATCTGCCACCTACACCTTTACAGGTGTGAGCTCTTAGGTGGACTTCTTATGTGGTATATATATATATATATATATATATATATATATATATATATATATATGAATAAGCAGTCCTCCAAAGTCTCTCAAAAATCCAGTACATTTGATATGGGACAAGGATATTTATTTATTAGCCAATTGCTGATAATATATTCTGCCTCACTGCCATGAATGCACCTCACCTCTGCTTTTAGATATTATTCACCAGTGCTATCCTGGAACAGCAGCAGCAGAGGTGTGCAGGTTCTCAGTGAATCACGCTCCCCTAGATCTGTAGACAGCAGCCACCCAATGTTAGTGGAGCCAGGTCAGCGGGAGCAACACATCACGGCCAGTGGATGAAAGAGACTGCAGAGGTTGTAGCTGCGGCCAAGAATGGTAACTTGATATCCAGAGAAAGTCCCCCATGGTTTAAGCACTTAGTACTGAGATCACAGTAATGGTGGATCAGCATACATAACAGTCCTCAGATCCTTAACGCGTTTCTCAGTTGTAATATTGTAACCGTTTCATCAGAAGGTATGATGGAGGACTAAAAGGTAGGCTATTTAACTATTCACTCAGCCAATGAAATTCTCATAACAGTTAATTAATAGACACAGATGTCTTTAATTGTCAAGATACAAAAAATTAAATACTGCTAATATTATAAAGCTAGTATAATAGAAAGAATCTATAACATAATAACATTACAAAACATACCATCACAAACAATATAATTATAATTACAAATAGAATTAAAATTAAGGAGGCATCGTTGAGAAACACAGCAAATCTATCTCAAGCAGTACACCTGGATGCAATATAGGTAATTACTAGAGAGAGATAGAAAAACAACGAAGTATATTATAACCAGACTGGATAGTCTAGTGGTATATTCACAGAACACAGTGTCCACAGACATAACATTTCTAGTTATAAAATGTTTATAAATTCAGTGCAGTACAGCGATGCAGAGAGTTCTATTTGTAATAACTAATATCGATTTTGAAAAGTTCTATTTTTAATAACTAACAAATAAAAATATAATAGCGATTCCTAAAATGGCTTCCATGCACTCGCTACATAGTTTGTTCTGAAAGATATTTCAGATAAGGAATACACGTGCGAAGATGACGTTGACTTATGGATAGCATCCAAATATCCAAGTGACGTTGGATAAGTAGCACCCCATGTAATTACTGACCAATGATGATCGCTAAGTGAAGCCAAGGCCACCAAGATGGAGGATGCATCCAATCAAGTTCTGGATATCCCACTATAATGATTAATATATAAATGTAACGTCATGTTTATGTAAATTAACAGAGATAGAGAAAAGTATAAATACTGTGACTAAAGGCTGTTAGAGAGGACTGGGGAATGAATTTCTAGGATAACATGCTGCATGTAACTACAAATGTTGTCTTTATATTATCTTGTATTTATTCTTTACATATTTTCTGTTCACAAATTGTTAAGTATAAGTAAAATGTTTATTATTATCTATTTCTTGACTGGGCATTGAATAATGTGTACAATATCTTTTTTCTGTTTCTTTAAAAGAAATCTTGTAACCATCATGTGAAAGTGTGAGTTTATGTTATTGGATCAGCCTTTATGGGATATATATGATAAGGCTATCTTCATGAAGCCAGTATCTGGTGAGATTCTGAATTCAAGTATCACTTCTGGTTAACGCTTGAAGGAGGAATAAATAGTTCCAAGTCCCAAGTGAAAAACACATAAAAACACAATAAGACCATAGACAGCAGTGTGTGAAAAACATGTGAGAGAATAAGGTGGTTTCAAGAAATAATAACTTCTCATATAATGGACTTATCACAGCATAGGCAGAAGCACTAGTGTTGGTTTTAAATAATTTAATTTTAACATAATTGAAACAGTTGGAGCACAGGAAGATAGTCCTGAGGCCCATCTACTGTTTAACAAGTTACATATGGTGAGATGAATGTTTAACTTTAAAAAATCAGCAGGAGGTAGAGTTGTGTCACAGTGGGATTAATTGAGGTACAATTCTGGCAAGTTTATGTGTACAGTAGACACATTCTGCTATATATGGTGACCTGGAAGTTATCATAAATACACTGGAATCATGTCACTATTATATTTGGCCCTTTAAGTCACCACAATTTGAGGTGATATTTTGTCCTCCTAATTATAGGATGTAATAACCTGTATTTAGAGACAGGGAACCCAAGCTCCTGGTGATGTGCATTGGGTTATAAACCAACACATTGCTGACATTCTGGTGTTCTCAGCATTTTCAGTGATTCAGACCTGCTCACTAGATGCGTTCGCACGCATCCATCAGCTGCCAATGTATGCAAATCCCATGAGCGCACGGCAAGAAATTAACACTCCCACTATGTCTTGGCTTTCAATTGTGATGTGTATTTAGATGCCCACCAGCATGTCATAAGATGTCAACCTTCCCTTAGTAATACACGTCATCTCCAGGAAGTGTATGCAACAATTGGTAACATCAAGTAACATCGGACACATGTGCAGCACTTGTGGCTGACCATACCCTACCACAAGCACAGCGAGTGCTGCTGTGTGTAATCCAGCCATGTGACGTGTATGCTGACGCTGCATCTTAATTATGCACTCCCTTGAAATGGCGTTCAGACACAGACACGCCTGCATTCACACCACCACACCCCCATCTCCATCGATCAACCCCTGACACCACCCACAAACGGCACATCCTGTCACTCATCCTAGTGAGGTATATATGTACAGGGTGTGAGCGCTTCTCGATTGCATGGACTAGTTCGCACATGCGCACTGCATATTATACACATGCACACATTGGAAACTTTGGCAGGCTATGTGCGAATGCAGCCTAGCAAGTGGTCTGAATCGGGCCCTGTGAACATACAGAGCACTTCCATTCATTACTATCTAGATCACTGACAGTACAATGTCATTAGTGATGGGAACTCATGAGGGCTAGATGTACAGTGTACCTATGGAATAATTACTCTATGCTATAATGAATCAAAGGAACCTGTAGAGTGATAGAGAGTGAAATAGGTTGCTTATATTAATCCATATTGTATAAATCTTAGCTTATAACCAAAATTTCCTGTTAGAGAAGTGTATTAATCAGGACGACAAGTGTAAAGAAATGATTAGATAACTACAGGTGAAGAAGAGCAGAGAACCTAGAACTGAGCCTTGCAATACTCCAAGGCTCATCAGTGGAAGCAAAGGTGAAAGGGATACAAACAAATGACACTGTAAATATGTGTCAGATACACTTCCTAAGACATGAATCTGGAGATGAGGGTAGTTACTTGTGTGGGCACCTGACTTGCACTTGCAGCTCCTGGAGACAAGTTGGGATCATGCATGTTACCCTAATCACTAAGAGGCTGATGCTTAGCGAGGCTTAATCCAGGTTACTGTATATGGCATAAAGTGCACAAATTGGCTCTGAGCTTGCCAAGACAGCATGGGACACGAATATATGTTTATGCAGATTTGATGACTCTACTAAGAACTCTACTGTATCTACCATTAGTGGGGCCTGAGGGCTGGTAAAATACACCTTGATGATGATGACTGGCTGATTGTAGATTCTCTTTTAAAGATGATTAATGATCAATTTAAATTTTTTGCATTGCTTATGCATTTATCATGTTATTGTGAGTGTGTGAGTTTGAAAAAGACACATGCTACTGTGACAAAACACGTTGCGTAGGATGTTTGTATCACTACGACCCAGTTATATTGATCTCCTACAGGACTACCTTGCTTCGGTTATTTCACTGACCATGATTCTGCAGGCTATTCCTAGTGAGGCTAAGAGCCTATGGCCAGCTGTAATTGATTTCTCTGCAGGTGGAGACTGCTACGAAGGACTCTGCATGGTACCCATTCATCCGGCTTAACTAGACTGCTTTCACAGCGGCATATGATGCTTACTTGGGAAAGTGAATATTAAAGGGGGCCCCCCGCTACACACGGACACCTTTCCCTTCCAATAAGTTAAAGCCCAGGTCAGTGCACTAGACGCTATAGGTTCTAACATTGAGCTCTGCCGCTGCATCCATTCGATAATGTGCATATCACCACAAGTGGCTACTCTCATTTCAGGTCACAGCATGGCATGTTAGATCTGCTTCAATATATGAAATACTTATCTGTTATTGCCACTCTCCAGATTATACATCTAATAAAGACAGATATTTGCCAAGCTTATTCATTTACTGATGTGCCCAGCTATAACATGACATCACAGCGCTATCTCTCACGCCACGTATGGCGCGCCACACACCACGCCATGAGTCGTGCCACAAAGAAAGTTTATTAGTGAAAAAAGTCATTACGTGTAATACAACATTTTGCCCACCAGATGTCACTATTCCTAAACTACATAGCGCATGCATCAGATTTCATTAAGTGTAATACAACTTTTTGCCCACCAGGTGTCACTTTTCCTAAACTACATAGCGCATGCGTGTGATTTCATGATGTGTAATACAACATTTTGCCCACCAGGTGTCACTTTCCAATGTACCGTACGGTATGTTCTGTATCACCGGCCGATGATTGTTTGACAGAAGCTTAGACATTAGACTTTACAAACTACAGAACTCTATTAATGGGTGAAGCGTGTGGCCTAGCGGTCTAATGCCTAGTCTCACTGCTTCTCCTCTCTTCTTGTTCCGTGGGTTCGAGACCTTGAAAATACAGTATGTTTTTTTTATTTATTTTTAAAATCTTCACTTAAAATATTCAGTATTCAATACAGTACATGTGGAGCGCATGTCTGCCCAGTGCTTCGGGAGTCAAACAGCGAAACTAGGATTTTTATTATTGTACATACAGTACTGTACCTTAGAACGCAAACTTGCGTCAATGCCGGCGCTGACATGAACGCAGACATTATAGTTATTTATTATGACCATCAAGTGGCAATGGGCCCTGTTAAAGAAACTGGTTTCTGTATTTCAAACTGACTGCGCGTTTAAACCGCAAAATTGCGTCAATGTCTGCGCGTGCCCAGTGGTCGGATTTTAATCACAATGGAATGTGTGCCCCATGTCCAGTGGAGCCAAGCCATACATTAAGTAGCGCTATTTTATGGCGCATACCCAGTTGTCTGTATTGCCAACAGTACTGTTGAATTTTCACACTAGTGCCATTCTGCACTGTCTGAGACTTACAGTACCGCACAGTATACACAATAGTAAATTCATTACTACAGTACATAAGGTGCTACAGTAGTGGACTAACAGAAGTTTGTAGTGCAGATGCAGAGCGCAAACTTGCGTCAATGAAAATGCTGTCTTAGACTTGGTAACATTATTAATTTAATATGTTTAGTAACTGATAGTTGACTGTGTATAAGAGAGGGGTCTCTATAGTACAAACTGACTCGGCGTTTAAACCGCAAAATTGCGTCAATGTCTGCGCTTGCCCAGTGGCCGGATTTTAATCACAATGGAATGTGTGCCCCATGTCCAGTGGAGCCAAGCCATACATCAAGGAGCGCTATTTTATGGCGCATACCCAGTTGTCTGTATTGCCAACAGTACTGTTGAATTTTCACACTAGTGCCATTCTGCACTGTCCGAGACTTACAGTACCGCACAGTATACACAATAGTAAATTCATTACTACAGTACATAAGGTGCTACAGTAGTGGACTAACAGCAGTTTGTAGTGCAGATGCAGAGCGCAAACTTGCGTCAATGAAAATGCTGTCTTAGACTTGGTAACATTATTAATTTAATATGTTTAGTAACTGATAGTTGACTGTGTATAAGAGAGGGGTCTCTCTAGTAGAAACTGACTCAGCATTTAAACCGCAAA
Source organism: Taudactylus pleione (assembly GCA_031769625.1). Lineage (NCBI taxonomy): Eukaryota > Metazoa > Chordata > Amphibia > Anura > Myobatrachidae > Taudactylus > Taudactylus pleione. Next base: position 3,654,444 of record JAUIMM010000267.1, read on the forward strand.
ATTGTGTCAACTGTCAGCACAGTTTGCATTGTGGTAACTTATAGCCAGTTCTGATGGGTTACGGTACAAATAGGATCTCTGGCTTGTGCCCAGTGGTGGGGTTGCAATGCATTGCCAGTGGTGCTGCGCCATAGCCATACCCTTGTAGTGCTATGGCTATGTACTGTACGCCATGGCGTACAGTATGGAATATCATACTGTACAGTACCAGGTCATGATTCACACACAGTGAAAGTGTGTTATTATTACACTGACTGTGTAATAATAATATTAAAAATAAAAAGTGTAACCTTGACTGTCTAATAATAATGAAAAGCTTCATTATTAAGCTTCCTGGTTTTGAACCCGGGTTGTACAGACGTCTGCAATGTAGAAGTACGATTTCTTACCTCTACGCTTCAGACGCCTGAGTACTGTACGTCATCGTATGGTACTGTAGATGTCACATAAAGTACTGTAGAGGACTAGGAGAGACTTGTGAGCAAGGGCTTAGGTGATCCGTCTTGCTTACACTTCTCTCCTTATGTTTGAGACCTTTATAATTTAATGGATTTTTTTAATGTTCACTATAGTACTGTAGTTCAGTCTTGTTATCCAACCCTTACAAAAATCAATCTATTGTACTGTATATGTGCCCAGCTACAGTACTGTAGTTTGTTGCTCCATACGGTACGCCATACAGTATACCGCATTGTTGCACGCTACACTGTGGCGTATTGAGTCTCATAGCACTGCGCATGCCCAGTTGTCTGTATTATATGGTACTTATAACTGTAGTGGTAAGTACAATACGGTATATATTGTAGTGATTCCCTGACTCTAGGAACTACAGTACAGTAGATGCAGTAGTCTAGGGGGCTAATGCCTAGCCCTACTGCATCTACCATTTTCTTGTCCCGCTGGTTCGAGACCTTTAAAGTACATACTTTATACGGTAATTTTATTTTGTTTTAAATCTTCACTAATACAGTACATTATCCAGAAATTCTGGTATTTCTATGCCACAGTACTTTGACGAAAAAGTCTAACCTTGTTAATAAAAAATAAAAAGTGTAACCTTTCAAGCTTCGAACCCGCAAAAGGGTTGTACAGGCAGAGTAATGTATTGGTTTGATTATTTACCATTACACTAACTGTCAGTCATCGTCAGATACTGTACTATCCAACACCCTACAGTGCAGTGTACAGTAATGTACAGTATGTCAGAGTCATGCATTGTACTGTATTCGTTATTGTACAATATACTGTAATTCATGTGATTATACAGCAATGCTGTACTTACTACGAATTATTCGCCTCTGAATTCAATGTAGTGGAGGCCTGTCCCTCCGAAGCAGGTCACTCCACCTGCGCTGCAGTGAGCGACCCGAGCGGCGAATGCCATATTGGCTGTATATTTCATTACTCGCGGCTCTGTAGGCGAGCACTTTGTCTTGGTTAGTGGCGAACGCTTGGTCCCGCCACTTAACCAAGACAAAGAGCTCGCCGGACGAGTAGCGTCTTGCCCTGACAGAAGACATTTTGACTAGCCAGTGACGCATGTCATACATCGCATGACGCACGACGCACGCCGACACTAATTCTCTTGTTACGGCAGGCGTCTGTGGTGCACTGTAATGTAGTCATAACCGTAGTGGCAAAGTCAGTTTTGAATATTCAGTACAGGCACATTCATAGCGGCACACTAGTTGTCCTAGCAGACGGGGGATGGTGTCTTTGGCAATGGTGACAATTCGTAGCATTTTTCAGGACACTAGGGCAGAGCTGACTGCTTACAGTAAATGGATTAACAAAGCTTCCTTTATTATGGTAATGTGAGGCTCTTGGCTTGCTTTGGGGGAAGGGACCTGATGCACTGTGTATGACTCTCGGCCCACTTGGCATGCGCCAGAAATCCCATCGCAACCCTCCTACTGGGCATGCGCCCGCCAGAGATGGAAATGCAACAGAATACAATACTGTACCGACTGCAGTAATACAGCCAACTGCGCATGCTCAGTGATAGCATAGTGCTACATGGCGTATGGCTTGGCGCCACAGATCCCATTGTAACCCCCTCCATTTCTAATCCATCGCAGATGGCTGACAGCCACCGTAGCGCCAACCGTGTAATACAGAGAGCTCTCTCTCCTACAGATCCCACTACTACCGTACTTAGTGTGCAAGGTTGGAGCAGCATCACCAATGTCATCAGTTTGGGATGCAACGCTATTTTGCACATCAAACGCACAGTCAGCTTTGAACACAGAGCGCTCTCTCACAGATGGAAAGCACTCTCAGACACAGTCCAAGGGACGTAGCCATAGTGCGCGAGGCTGAGACCGCATATGCGTTGTCGCATGTTTGCGTTTTGCGGTTTCTGGGCGCACAGTTTGTGATGCAGAGGCCTGTCTCACATTCTAGACAGTAGTTTCACTAACAGTTCCTGCAGTTATGAAATCACTATTCTGTGGTGCTAATTTGTAGGGCACCGTCACTTTTGAAAATTCAGTACAGGCACATTCATAGCGGCACACTAGTTGTCCTAGCAGACGGGGGATGGTGTCTTTGGCAATGGTGACAATTCGTAGCATTTTTCAGGACACTAGGGCAGAGCTGACTGCTTACAGTAAATGGACTAACAAAGCTTCCTTTATTATGGTAATGTGAGGCTCTTGGCTTGCTTTGGGGGAAGGGACCTGATGCACTGTGTATGACTCTCGGCCCACTGGGCATGCGCCAGAAATCCCATCGCAACCCTCCTACTGGGCATGCGCCCGCCAGAGATGGAAATGCAACAGAATACAATACTGTACCGACTGCAGTAATACAGCCAACTACGCATGCTCAGTGATAGCATAGCGCTACATGGCGTATGGCTTGGCACCACAGATCCCATTGTAACCCCCTCCATTTCTAATCCATCGCAGATGGCTGACAGTCACCGTAGCGCCAACCGTGTAATACAGAGAGCTCTCTCTCCTACAGATCCCACTACTACCGTACTTAGGGTGCAAGGTTGGAGCAGCATCACCAATGTCATCAGTTTGGGAAGCAACGCTATTTTGCGCATCAAACGCACAGTCAGCTTTGAACACAGAGCGCTCTCTCACAGACGGAAAGCACTCTCAGACACAGTCCAAGGGACGTAGCCATAGTGCGCGAGGCTGAGACCGCATATGCGTTGTCGCATGTTTGCGTTTTGCGGTTTCTGGGCGCACAGTTTGTGATGCAGAGGCCTGTCTCACATTCTAGACAGTAGTTTCACTAACAGTTCCTGCAGTTATGAAATCACTATTCTGTGGTGCTAAATTGTAGGGCACCATCACTTTTGAATATTCAGTACAGGCACATTCATAGCGGCACACTTGTTGTCCTAGCAGACTGGTGATGGTGTCTTTGGCAATGGTGACAATTCGTAGCATTTTTCAGGACACTAGGGCAGAGCTGACTGCTTACAGTAAATGGATTAACAAAGCTTCCTTTATTATGGTAATGTGAGGCTCTTGGCTTGCTTTGGGGGAAGGGACCTGATGCACTGTGTATGACTCTCGGCCCAATGGGCATGCGCCAGAAATCCCATCGCAACCCTCCTACTGGGCATGCGCCCACCAGAGATGGAAATGCAACAGAATACAATACTGTACCGACTGCAGTAATACAGCCAACTGCGCATGCTCAGTGATAGCATAGTGCTACATGGCGTATGGCTTGGCGCCACAGATCCCATTGTAACCCCCTCCATTTCTAATCCATCGCAGATGGCTGACAGCCACCGTAGCGCCAACCGTGTAATACAGAGAGCTCTCTCTCCTACAGATCCCACTACTACCGTACTTAGTGTGCAAGGTTGGAGCAGCATCACCAATGTCATCAGTTTGGGATGCAACGCTATTTTGCGCATCAAACGCACAGTCTGCTTTGAACACAGAGCGCTCTCTCACAGACGGAAAGCACTCTCAGACACAGTCCACGGGACGTAGCCATAGTGCGTGAGGCTGAGACCACATATGCATTGTCGCATGTTTGCGTTTTGCGGTTTCTGGGCGCACAGTTTGTGATGCAGAGGCCTGTCTCACATTCTAGACAGTAGTTTCACTAACAGTTCCTGCAGTTATGAAATCTCTATTCTGTGGTGCTAAATTGTAGGGCACTGTCACTTTTGAATATTCAGTACAGGCACATTCATAGCAGCACACTAGTTGTCCTTGCAGATGGGGGATGGTGTCTTTGGCAATGGTGACAATTCGTAGCATTTTTCAGGACACTAGGGCAGAGCTGACTGCTTACAGTAAATGGATTAACAAAGCTTCCTTTATTATGGTAATGTGAGGCTCTTGGCTTGCTTTGGGGGAAGGGACCTGATGCACTGTGTATGACTCTCGGCCCATTGGGCATGCGCCAGAAATCCCATCGCAACCCTCCTACTGGGCATGCACCCGCCAGAGATGGAAATGCAACAGAATACAATACTGTACCGACTGCAGTAATACAGCCAACTGCGCATGCTCAGTGATAGCATAGCGCTACATGGCGTATGGCTTGGCGCCACAGATCCCATTGTAACCCCCTCCATTTCTAATCCATCGCAGATGGCTGACAGCCACCGTAGCACCAACCGTGTAATACAGAGAGCTCTCTCTCCTACAGATCCCACTACTACCGTACTTAGTGTGCAAGATTGGAGCAGCATCACCAATGTCATCAGTTTGGGAGGCAACGCTAATTTGTACCCGCATATGCGTTGTCGCATGTTTGCGTTTTGCGGTTTCTGGGCGCACCATAGCCACAGTATGAAATCACTATTCAGTGAAATACAGTACAGTACAGAGCCCTCTCTGGGCACTACAGTGTCCAGAGCAGACAGTGACAAAAAAAAATATACAGTACGGTACAGTATATTCTTTTCCAGGGATCGAACCCCGGACCATAATTCTACCAAAGTGATCACCTAACCACTAGCCCACACGACAGCTACAGTGAACCACAGAGAGTGGCCTCATCCTTGTGCACTCCTCCCGCTGCTGTTTTTAATTTAAAAAAAAAAAAATGTCATACTGTAATGCATCCCATATCAGTGAAAGCTGTGCGTGCATCTAATTATTCTACAGTATCGGTTATACCGTGACAACAACTCCGGCAACTTCTCTACTATTCAGTTACTGCACCATACCGTATGTACAATACAGTATGTGCAGTGATTTGTACAGTATATTATGCGACATTAAAAATACAGTATGGGTTGTGTGTTCATGCAAATGCTGTGAATATGATAGACATTCAGTACAGTGGAGCACTCGCCACCCAGCGGTTAAGCACTATATTACATGCAATTACAAAAGTGGAGCACTCGCCACCCAGCGGTTAAGCACTGTATTACATGCCGTACCATATCCTTCGTTGAAGAATACCACAGTATTCCACAAGTCCATGGCGCGACTCAGAGGCCTGCACGCCACGCCACAAGTCCATGGCGCGACTCACGCCACGCCATGAGCAACAAAATAGCTGGGCAGATCTGTACCTCTCGAATATTTTGATTCATTATATACAGCTGGAGATTTGTGGTATATGTTTCTATCAGTTGCTTCCGGAGCTTGGGAAAAGGGAACTTACAGTATCCAGTGACACATGTTACTATTTTTAGGAGATCTGCAACTATTCTGTTTATTCTTTTTATTACTGTCGATTGTAGTAGTATTTGATACATTTTGAATGGTATGTGTTGATTTTGTTTTATTTGGTCATTATTATTATAATATTAAATATATTTTAGTACTAATACCAACTTACTGATTTATGATATACTAGTTGGAGTACCTGGCATTGCCCAGGATTTTAAGAATGTTTGTTTAAACATCATCCTCCAGCAAACTTCTCCTTAGGCAGGCCTCACGAAAGTGTGACAGACTTCCCCATCAATGGTCCTAATGTCTTCAAAGGAAGTAGGACCTGTATCAGTGTAAAGCAAACTTCAGAAATAGAAGCATTCAAAATTTGTCAGATGTACAGTGTAAACTCGGCCAAGAGCTTCTGTTGCTCTGATACCAGGATGACCATCTACAGCGACTCCATGTTTTCTGCACAGACAAACTTTTGGAGAAGCATTCCATGTGTAATATTTTGGCAGCTCACAGTACAACAGGGTCTGTGCAAAGTCATCCTTTTGACACAGGCCCTCATTCAGAGCCGCTCGCTATTTGCGGTCGTTCGTTTTCTAAAAAGGGGTGGCTATTCAAATGAACCGTTCGCAGTTTGTGGTCTGTTCACGCCTCTAAGTCTGAACGAGCGAGCAAAACATGCGAACGTAAATTTGAAAAATATGCCCCCTGGCCGCTCGCACCATACGTCATGTCCGCTATTTATTAGATTAATCAAGTACATCGACCAGCGTATGAACTGCTCGCTATTCTTGTGGTTGGTTCTTTCAACCACTATTTTGCGAGCAGTTCTGAGTTAAAAAAAAACAAGTGACATGGTCAATGACGCTGCTGGATTAATTATGCACTCCCTTAAAACGCCCGTTTTGACCTTTAAGCACGCCTGCAATCGGATCTCCACTCCCCGTTTTCAAGCACCTTCCCCTGTTACCACCCACATACGCCTCATTCTGTCACTCAAATTAGCAGGCATTCGCTATTTTGCGAGCACATGAATTTCGACCGCACTGACTGGTTCGCACATGCGTATAACGATCCGTACGCATGCGCAGTTGGGCAAACATCGCTCGGAGCGAACGAGCTGCCACTTACGAGTGGCTCTGAATCAGGCCCACAGTTCAAAGAAAGAAGTCAATTTTGTTGCGTAATTTGGTATAGTCAGAGAGCTGAGAATGCTGGCAAAGTCTGCTAAAGCTCTCTTTGATAAAAAACATTAAGATCATGACAAAACATGACAACACAAAACGATTGTTCAGTGGCCCTACCCATATGCTGTGAGGCCCCACAATGAGCATCCAGCAAAAATTGTGTTTTTTAATTAATTAAATAGTAAAAGTAATTAATTTCCATTTAAAAAAAAATTTTTGGTTGCCTCCACTGTGTTTTAATATGCTCATATGTAAAATGTCATGATCTTTGCTTGTAAACTGTGGATTTGTATAGAAAGACAGATGTACAGAAGGACACATTTTTGCTTTTACATAGTAAAGAAGATAGAAAAGAAAAAATAGGAGATAAGCTAAATTCTTTTCTAATTCCATACCTGACCTGTAGAGGGCGAATGCTATGCAAAAATTGTGTTTTTTAATTAATTAAAAAGTAACAGTAATTAATTTCGATTCAGTAGAGAAGATAGAAAATAAAAAAAATGTAGATAAGTGAAATCCTTTTGTAATTCCGTACCTGACATGTAGTGGGTGAATACTATGCAAAAATTGTTGTTTTATATTAATTAAAAATTAACAGTAATTCAACTTGATTTCATTTTTTTTTAGTTGCCTCCGCTGTGTTTTAATACGCTCATATGTAAAATGTCATGATCTTTGCTTTTAAACTGTGGATTTGTATAGAAATACAGAAGTACAGAAGGACACATTTTTGCTTTTATATAGTAGAGAAGATAGAAAAGAAAAAATAGTAGATAAGCTAAATCCTTTTGTAATTCCATACCTGACCTGTAGTGGGCGAATACTATGCAAAAATTGTGGTTTTTCATTAATTAAAAATTAACAGTAATTCATCTTGATTTAAATTTTTTTAGTTGCCTCCACCGTGTTTTAATACGCTCGTATGTAAAATTTCACGAACGTGGCTTGTAAACTGTGGATTTGTATAGAAAGACAGAATGACAAATTTTTGCTTTTATATAGTATATTTATCCTAGATTTTTATCTGTTTGGTTTGTCTCTCCATATACACATCTTCATTAATTACCCAATTACTTCAGACAGCATTTATCATCTGTTTACTGTTTCTGCTATTTTCTATTTTCTTCATTATAGTATTATAATTTAATTATTGACTATTTTCTGCTTATGAGGTTGAGTGTTTTTTGATTGGGTTGAGTGCCGACTTTCCTCTTTATATTTACATCCATCTTTGCATATCAATACAGAATTTGTGTATGTTCCTTGCTGCTACCCCAGTTTGAACCCCTCTTCTAGATTTTGCACCCTCCATTAGGTGCTCAGCGCCGGGACTACCACTTCATTTATTTACTAAGAACTCTACTGTATGTACCATTAGTGGGGCCTGAGGGCTGGTAAAATACATGTTGATGATGATGACTGGCTGATTGTAGATTCTCTTTTAAAGATGATTAATGATCAATTTTTATTATTTCCATTGCTCATGCATTTATCACATTATTGTGAGTGTGTTTTAGCAAGTTGTTGTTGTTGTTATTATTATTATTATTATTATTATTATTATTATTATTATTATTATTATTATTATTATTATCATGATATGCATATGAGAAAGAGATTTATACCTGCAGGTTTTGAGAGGTTCTGTTTATTCAACTAACACCTAATAGTAAATACATATTTTGTTTTCAAGACAAAATAAAACATTACATGCCTAATATAAGGCATCTCATGTTTTGCTTTTAAACTTTGCCTACAAACGCGATTACGTGTTGCTTTACAATTTTCCATCCATAACCTTGGTTTGCGATTATATCCAAACTTAACATTAAGCCCTAAATGCACATAGTATATTTTTTTGGATTGTCAGTGTTGCTCAATGTGAATATTTGTTGTATGGGCAGTGTTGCAGAGTATACAATGTATTTATCCTACACCTGAGTAAAATAACCAATACATATTACCTGCCTACTGTAGATATATACTTTTTAAATAAGCATGTCCATGTACAATTTAAGTCTAATTACCTATTCTTTATTGTAGCTGAAGATACTTTAATTGCTTTAGTAATAAGCCACAGCTTCCAATTATTTCTTGAATATACTGTGACCATTGGGGAATATCTGTATATGTCCCTCTGAGCATTGTACGCTTATATGTTCTGTTGCTGAATTCCAATATAAAAGGTTGAATGTAGTCAACTTAATAATGCATCACCTAAGAAAATGCTAATTCCAAAGAGATTGCAACACACACAGAGACTATGGTAAGATGTGGGGTGGGGCCCTATTTTTTTCATGTTTACTTTAATTTAATATCCATTCTTTAGAAAATAAATAAATAATAAAAAATGCTGCTACATCTTACTCAAATGTGGAATAAATTGCTAATAAATGCTGCATTTGGGTTGTTCTCTGTTAGTGCTCCTGACATTATCCGTCAAGTATATCTCTATATAATTGTCATTATACAGTAGGTGCTGATATAGAGGAAGGAGTAGCCACTGAGACTGATTCTGAAGAGGGAGCAAATACGTACAAAAAACACTTTGGTAAAACCATGTTCTCCTACAGGTGGGGCAGATATAGAATGTGCAGATAGATGTCATTTGGGAAGAGGTCCAAACTCACATCTAAATTGCAGTGTAAGAATAAAGCTGTCCAGCATTTGTGGGCTACATGCAAAAGCAACCAGTATATACCCTGCATTCAGACATAATAAATGTATTTGCCCCTCGTGTATTGCAGCATGGTCTGTCCCAGTGCAGAGTTCCGTTTTTTTTTTTTTTGCTTTACTAATAACTCAGAATTAGCCTCACTGGGTGCAAAAACTTCACCCAAAAACCTATTTAATGATGGTTCTCAGCCCAACACACTTGACCCTTAGGACTGGTTAGAAACTGGGCAGGGAACGGTAGCTTCACTGTGGATCACATTCCTCATCTCCAGTCAGTGGAGACTATTCTCGCATACATAGTATATGTGCACATTCACTTACTGAAAATGGATTGGGTATGGGATACCGGTGGTCACAATACCGACAGTGGCATCCCAACAGTAAGACCCAACTAGGTAAGTACCCTAACCCCTAACACTCCTCCTAACCAGCCCCCCCTCACAGCCTAACCCTAACTCTCCCTCCTTGAAGCCTAACCCTAACCCCTGTCCCCACTCCCTAAACCTAACTTGCCCCACCCACAGCCTAACACTAACCCCTGTCCCCACTCCCTAACCCTAACTCTCCCCCCTTGCAGCTTAACCCTAACCCCTGTCCCCACTTCCTAACCTCCTCTCCCACAGCCTAACCTAATCCAAACCATAAACATAGCCCTCCCCCTAACCCTAATAATTACCATCGGGTTTCCAGCTGCAGTTTTCTGAGCACCAACATCCTGACCGTTGGGATAATAACTACATCCCACTGAAAATATGCACTAGGTATGGACATCAGCTGGGTTTCCACTATTTAAATTTTCAATACGATGGTAACTAACCATTGCATCAATAAAATCTGATGGTAAAAATTATTTATATTATAAGCGGATTTGCAGATACCGCTGCAGCGTGGTAGGCAGGGAGTGGGGTGGGACTAGGGGTGGGATCAGGGTTGGGGCCAGAGCAACAACATACATACTGTGTACTCTTTAATGTAGCAGTGCTGTACTGTAGGGTACCGTACATATACAGCTCCAGCATGCCTGGCATAGGTGGGGAGGCTCCTGAAGTGAGTCCATGTATTTTTACAGCCAGGCACCAAGGAGGAGAGACAGTACTGCACTGCTCTGCTGTGTTACAGCTGACATTGACAGTGCTGATCAGCAACCAGGACAAACCTACGAAGATTCCCTAATGCAGACAGCAGCCAAGGAGCCAGGGGATGCATAGCTACTAGGAATTAAAAAAAAGAAGCCACCATCAGAACACCATTGAATAAATTTCATGGTGGCAAACATCAAAAAGAAAACTTCCACGGTTAGTAAACAGTAGTTTAAATTAGAGCTATAACTATGACTGTGCTGGATTGGCAGGCAGTCAGGGCATAGTGTTGGAAGGGGAAACTTAGAATTATATTTTTGGGTTAATTTATTTATTCTTGAGGTCTTGGGGGGGTAAGAAATTACTTCTTTTGCCCCAGGCACTAAATATTAAAATTACAACAGTGGTTTAAATAGTATTAAAAGATAACTTTTAGTATATAATATATGAATTAATTACTATATTTTCTCAAAAGTGAGAAGAATCAATATCTAGAACTTTTCACCTGCAAACTTTAGAAGATAATGCTCGCTTTTCAGATGTACCTCTAGGAGGTACATTACACAGGTCGGACACTTACTATTTTAATTAGTGTTTTGTATATTATGTGTTTTTCTAATCATGTAGTGTTTATGTGGTCCATACCTACCTTGGTAATCTATGTAGTATATTTGCTAGTTGGCTTCGATAAAATGTGGCTGCAAGGCCTATATTTATATTGAGTGTACAGTAAGTCTATTTTAGTTTACTTAGCAACCATATAATAAATGTGCACCTATACACATACAGAAACAATTTAAACAAAACTGGATATTCTAGATAAGCACAATAAACTTTTCTTAAATAGCTATGCATTCAGCTGTTTTATATAACATTAGCTAAAGTACCCAGAATTTCCCATATTTAATTCCCCAAGTTATTAAGTTTCATTATGTGATGTCATCCAAATCCACCCAGTGGAAGAACCAGAACATGCTTTCTGGGTCAAAGTTCTGCCCAGTGCACTCCACTGTGAGGTCCGATCAAGACCTCAACCACTCCATTGCCCAGACCAGACCTATTGCCATCCCTCTGTGATGATCCATCCATTGGAAGGCTCAGAACAGGCTGCCTGGGTCAAAGTTCTGCACAACTTACACCAATGGGATGTCCAACCAGGACCTCAATCCCCTAATTTGGCTTCCAGGATTCAATGTTACCACTCTGTGAAGTTTTTGTCCAAATCCATCCAGTGGAAGGGCCAGAACAGGCTCCCCAGGTCAAAGTTCTGACCAGCATGCCCAGGTCAGAGTTCTGCTTAGCATACACCAACTGGAGGTCTGATGGGAACTCAACCTCCTAGTATGTCTTCTAGGATCCAATGTTACCACTTTGTGAAGTTTTTGTCCAAATCCATCCAGGGGAAGGATAAGAATAGCTTCCCTGAGTCAAAGTTCTGCCCAGCGTACACCAATGGGAGGTCCAACCAGGACCCTTACTCCCCTAAAATCTGTCCAGGATCCAACTGGACCACCTCACATTAGTTTTGTCCCAATCAGTGCAGGGGTGTATGGACCAATTAATTTTATATATAGGATTTTAAGTGCTGCATTGATGTAGTACACTGTAGGTCTGATTCAGTAAGGATCACTATTGCGATCGCAATAGCGATTACGCATGCAGTCTCACTGCAAAGATATGCTAATGATTGCAATTGCAATGTCTTACGCAGCCTAACATAAGGATGCCCACTTTACCTTACACACATCCGTAATACTAAGCAAGACTGCAAAATCATTGGTAACATTGGGTACCATCGCAGCCTCACGCACACTTGCACAAGGTCTGACCTTACTCAGGAATTGCTAACCTCGGGCTGCATATGACATCATAATGGTTAATTTATGCACGAATAATCAGTGGCATTCAAACGCACTGGCATGCCTGCGTATTGCTGACCACCCCCAATCGGTACTTCCTGTCAATCACTCTGTGATGGGTCTGCGTAGTCACTGTGATCGCAAACCCGACTGCAGTGGAATCTTCACTTACTGCAATGCATACACATGCACAGAACGCAACAATCGGCCGATTGCGAGCATAATCACAGTTGCGATCGGTAATGAATCAGACCCTATAACCCTATATGCAGTATTTCACAATGGTTAATTTTTGAGGTAGGTTTATTATTGATGGCACTTTAAATAATTTAAAAAAGATATTTTTGTAGGCAATTTTAATTTCAAAGAAATGCAAGGAGCAACTGATTTGCCAGCGATGAAACAATTCCACTCTGTGCAGAACGTGCACAAAATAGGGTATTTGCTGGGGTTCTAAATCCAAAATATCCCCTCAGATGGGTCCTCAGGCTACACTATACACAAAAGTAACTGGAAGCAGTCACCACATAAAGACTTTATCTGCCATCACATAGGTTAACATAAAAAGCTTTATTAAGACTTTTATCTTGTCGCACAGATACAAAATAATATGAAGGTGCTTAGCCCTCAGTCTGCCATGTTGATGCTCAAAAATGGTATCTAGTATCTATGTGGTTAAAGCCCTCTTGTCTTCAATAAGAGTCTCCTACCTTCATGACTGGTCAGAGTAAGCATGCAAATCAAACTAATAAAGGCTTTGCTATTGGCTCGGAGAAATCCAATCCTTATTGGGTGGCTCAGTGCAGCCTAAATCCTCTCACAAGTTGTTGACCCTGCTGAAAAATCTATTAGGATTGGAGGAGAATTCCCAGGGCTTTTTTCAATTTATGTCATGGGTGGAGGCTGGTTTTGACACTATAAAGGACACATCTTTCTGTATTCTGTGTGTTTCCATCTTGTACTCATATGTGTTTGTGAGATGAATATCAGGATTCTTGAGTGGCTGAAACCAGACTGATATTGAAGCAGGACTCCTGCCTTGCTTGCAGCACCCCTGAAGAATCCGCAGCTTCAGGGGTGCTGCAAGCAAGGTTTAATTTCACTAAACAACATTTCCATGGTTGTTTGAATGCATTCAATATTATTTTATTTACCTTTTAAAACAGAAGTGGGATAGTCATCTGAACAAGACAGTGGTTGAGGAGTTCTGGCTCGTAGGCTTTGGGAACATTCATTACATGAAGACTTTAATCTTCCTCTTCTTCCTGCTAAGCTACATCATCATATTATCTGCAAACAGCATGATCATCTGCTTAGTGGTCACCACAAATCACATAGATTCTCCTATGTACTTCTTCCTCAGTCATTTGTCATTGACTGACATCCTCCTCCCCACAGCTATTGTTCCAAAAATGCTTGATGTTACATTGAAAGGTGGCAGCGCGTTCCCAGTTGGTGCCTGCCTTACACAGTTTTATTTCTTTGGATTATCAACCATTGCAGAATGCTTACTTCTCACCGCCATGTCCTATGACCGCTATGTGGCTATTTGTAACCCACTGCATTACACCTCCATCATGGACCTTCACCTTTGCATATATTTGGTCATCTCCTCCTGGGCATCTGGAATTGCTCTCCCACTGACGACTGTTGTACAGATAGCCCACATGTCATTCTGTGGATCCAATGTCATTGACCATTTTTTCTGTGACCTTTCACCCATTCTTAAACTTTCCTGCTCTGATACATCTACAGTGGAAATAGGAAATATTGCATTTTCTATTCCTCTGTTGTTTTTCCCGTTAGCTTTTATCACTTTAACTTACATCTACATTTTCCATACCATCTTTGGAATCCTGTCTGCTTCAGGAAGACAGAAAGCCTTCTCCACCTGCAGCTCTCACCTGACTATTGTGTGCACCTACTGCGGTACCCTAGTTATTAATTATGTTATTCCAGCCAAAGAAAGCTCATTGAGTCTACAGAAGATAGTGTCTGTTCTCTACACAATGGTGACACCATTATTAAATCCTATTATATACAGTCTGAAAAATGAAGACATTCGAAGGACTCTAAAGAAAATCATCCAAAAAAATTGTGATTTTAAATGAATAAGAGATTATATGTACAAAATGTGGCCATTATTGTGAAAGCTTGTCATTATCACTAAACCACTGTATTTTTTAATATGTATGTACTGTACCCAGACTATAAAGCTTATTTAGGAGAGTACAATATCCTCCCAGGGGCAGTTTAAGAAAGGAGGGGGCCCCGTATGCAGCCTCCATGCGGGTCTTCATCTCCCTGGATTTGTGCCAGAGTCTACTGCGCATGCACAGGGCTCTGGAAACATGGTGTCCATGTTATGTTCCTGGAGACATCTCTACTGCATATGCTCAAATCACCGGGAAAATGGCTGCTGCACCATTTTTCAGGTGATTTTAGTCTGTCACACCCACCGGACACAGAAATACGGAGAGACTAGTATACATTTTATATGGGTGTAGGGTGTGTAGTGTGGGTCCTTCTGGGCCTAGGGACCCATTATAGATACACCAATGTATCCACTCATTTTTAAAGGTAAATTATGTATTTGCTATTCTGTATGTTTGGCAGAGAATTACACTTTAGAACAGGGGTGGGGAACCTTTTTTCTGCCGAGGGCCGTTTTGATATAACATTATTCATGCAGGCCATGCCCCCTCTGTGTAATGTCACACTGGGACTGGGCCACAACCGCCAGTGATTACAGCAATGCGTGGAGCATCCTGAGGATGCTCTGGGGAGCTGTAAGGGCAGCTCCAGGTGGCACTGCTGTATAGATTCTGGCCGCAGAGTGCCATTATAGGCACCTTGCTATCCAGATGAGGCTAGCAGAAAAAAGCTCTGAAGGCCAGACTAAATGATTCCAGGGACCTTATATGGCCCTCAGGCCTGAGGTTCCCCATCCCTGCTTTAGAGCAATGTTAAGACATAAAACTTTGCATCACAATTTTAAAAATTGTAGATGTGCAGTGATCCCTCACAATTAGTTGGCAGCATTTTTGATTTTCATTTTAAAACCGCCATTGATGACCACTGGTTTTTGGGACCCTCTCCTGCCACAAACCCAAGGACAAACCAATGAGATTCTGCAGGCTTTTATGCAAACCAGCACTAGGCCTCTAAGCCTAGGTTGCAAGTGAGTAATAGGAGAAAAAAATGTCATGAAGTCCCCTCTATTTTTCACTAACAAACAATAACTGCTGGTAATACTATAGCAGGGAGACATACATCATGTTGACCATCTTCTATAATGTCAACCAGCCTTAGACTGGTGAGCTCAGGGCTGGAAACACCCTAAAAAGGACATGGCTTAACCTACAGAAGGTATAATCAGCCATGGGCTTTAAGCCCAAGGCTCTTCTCCGTAGCCTCAGGGCTTTGGGTACAGATATAATAAAAGTATTTTTTCTGCGGTGTGTGTCCTGTCTTTTTTAATATATTCTTAAAGGTAGACAATAGGTTTCAGCGGGCCATTAATGTCAAGGAATGCTACCTTTGTGGTTCTCCAAGTGCCATCAGTTTTTCACAGTTTTTTAATAAAAGCATGCACAGATCTTTTTAAGCTGTGCGGTACTTTCAATTACCTACCTGAGGCAGGTCATTTACAGATGAGTCCACCTACTGTACAACTATTCTCAAATTGCACCATATAGCCAGGGCCGGTGCTACCACTAGGCAAACTTAGACAGCTGCCTAAGAACGCCAGCCCTGCAGGGCAGTAGTGTGGACCGCACATAAGTGCAGTCCGCACTACACTAATAGGAACAATCACACAGCTGCTGGCGCCACAACCTGTGTGTTTGTTTTCGCAGCCGGTGAGAGTCAGACAGACTGACATCGGCTGCTGCGCCCACTGCCGGAGCCGGGCTGAAGCTCACTCATGAGCTCCATTTTCCGGCTCCCAATGTGGGTTATGGGAGAGATGTCATAATGTCTTTCCCATCATGCAAGTGGCCTGCGGGGACTGCCAGAGCCCGGCGGACAGAGGAGCGGATGCCGGAGCGGGGATTAAGTAAGTGGAGTTTTTTTATTTTTTTTACATGTGTGTCTGTCTGGGGGGAGGCTACTACTGGGGGCACTTCTGGGGGGAGGCTACTACTGAGGGCTCTGCTGGGGGGAGGCTACAACTGGGGGCACTGCTGGGGGGAGGCTACTACTGGGGGCACTGCTGGGTGGAGGCTAATACATCACCCACAGTTGTGTACCTAATGTGCATCTTAGTCACAACTGTTCTGCAACAATAGTGCAATGCACAAGTACCCTGGACACAGCTGCTTGCATTGCATGCAGTACTGTAGCAGTGTGCAACTTGAAATATCAGGTATGGATACAGGTGAGTCACTCCATGCATCCTACCATGCAGAGCTGTTCTTAATCTGAGACTTTGTGCCAACTCCATCGTGACACAAATATTATTCCTGCTGTAAGTTTATAAAATACTTTCAATGCACTTATGATGCGACACAGAAGCTAACTTAAAAAATAGGTGTGAAGGTCCTGGGAATCGCTACCTTGTCCGTAGCATATAATTTGCACCACTGCATCATGTGCTGGCCAGGTATTCTGGCAGATTTGCAGAGGTTCTAAAACCACTGTTTAGTAAAAATGGAGTTTATACTGCATACTTGTAATGTAATAAACGTTGATGTGAACCGATGTTCAATTGTATTCTAAACTGTGACTTCCATTTGGTCTGTTCTCTAGTTAATACGCTGATTGCAAAACCACCAGAAAACTAATGAGAAATGCAAAACCATTGCTTAGTAAATATATCTCTGATCATAAGAATGTTGCCATCCCCTTAGAAATTATATGTATTGGAGGTACTGTCTGAGTAAAGTAATATATATAATCATTATGGCATAATTTCCAGCCTGTACATCAATTGTTTATTTATTTCCACCATAAACCCCCGACCTATTCAACATTTCTTAAATCTTTAATATGAAATAAAATTTTCCTGTGTACTAGTAACTTAACTTAGAGAATACATTAGCAATATAAGTGAATTTAATTCAGTGAATCACATTACACAAATAAATAAAATATAATAGCATGTTTGTGAGCATCGGCGTGATTTTAGCGACAGTCACTAGATGTAATGTGTCAAGGCAAAATAAGGTTCATGTTGTTTTAAAACTAACTACTGACTAAAATCTAGCAGTTACAGTACATCGCTGAACTTGCACCGTGCCCATACATTGCAGGCTATTACATTTGGGCGTAGGGAGCAGTGTGTTATGACAACATTTCTTTATAGGACTGCTGTTATTCAGAAAAACGTTACTTGTCCACAGCTAAAGTTACAAGTTGATACAAGATTTATAGTAGTTTCCATACTTTGAATAAGTCTTCAGATGTTTATCTCAGTAACCAACTACTTGGTCATTTTAACATTGTACTTTAATAAAGGGAAAACTATTTTGATCTATTTAATTTATTTTTTCAGTCTAGCCTCACTTTTAGTAATTATTTCCATAATGTACAGTATAGGATATTTAGACTGAACTTCATGTCATCCTAATTACCCCATTTTATGGTCTTTATCCAGAGGTGGACACAATTCCAATCTTTGCTCAGTTGAGCGAATTGCTAAAACGCATGCGCAAAAAGTCCTGATAACCGCTACAGAGCATGTTTTCTTCTGGCTGTACACAGAGGGCCCCATTTACAAACGAAGGGAAATACCAGCGTGAATTTTCGTTTAGTATCACTGTGACACAAACGAAAATTCCACTGGTATTTGGTAATACTTACCCCTCCGGCGAGGTCCCGCGAAGTCGAAGTCCTCAGTGAGGTCCTCAGCTGGGTTGCTGGCAGCCTAGCGCTGCCAGTGAAGGGCTCCAGTGTCATGCGCATGCGCAACGGTCCGTCTGCGCATGTGCATGACAGGGAGACCCAGCAGTGCCTGGAAGGCTTTGTTGAAGCCGGAAAGGCACCGCCGGGTCTCCATTGCCGGCAATGGGGCCCGCATCGCTCTCGCCATCTTTTAGATGGTGAGAGTGATGCTGTATAAACAGCGGTAATCTAAGATTACCGCTTTTTACGAAATACAGGAAGATGGTATAACCCCTTTAGCGAGCGCTAAAGGGGTTATATTTTGATTGTAAATGGGGCCCAGAGTCTGCTATTATGTACGGAGGTGCTGGCTTTAGAATTGGTGAGGCAATACCATGGGCTTTCCAGGTTGGTATGTGAGAGGTGGCCTGACGTGTACGCAAACAAAAGGCAGTCTTAGGGGAATGCTGTGGGTGCATTACAGGCGTTAGTCTACACAGCTGGGTTCCAAAATGCGAAGCTGCTGTCATAGAGGCCTTGTTTTGCTGAAGGGACAATGTGCCAGCCATAGGCAAGTGTTGATGGTGGACGTGATCGTGGGCTGATGTATTGTTTGGAACTGATGTAAAGTTTGGAACCACTGGTTGATTTTATTTGTCCATGGACATTGAAAGTGGGTGTCTTAGGGCTTGAACTATCCGGTGTACACTAGTACACAAAGAGTAGGCTGAAACTAGCATTTGCATATTACCGCTGCTGCGACTCCACAAAAAAAAATCGCACTTGATTAGGCCCACTGAACCAGGCCATATGTTTAAGAAACCTCATAACTTTGCATCACTGGATAGTCCGACTGGCAAATCACAAGACATGAATCATACATAGAAATAGAACAAGTTCATATAAGGTTGGTGAAGGAATTGTAGATGTGGAATTTATGAGAGTTTACAGATTAGAGGGTAAGAGCAAAGCTGATACTGTAGAAATGAGTGATACTAACAGTGGTAGTAGGACAATGACAGGAAGAATGCATAAAGTAGAGGGTTTAGTATAAGTTCTCAATCATGAGGTAGACTATGCTGTCGGTGGATATTTGATAGTGGTATTGGGAAAAACAATGAACTCTGCTTTGGAAAAAAATGAGACTTTTGGCCTCTAGCTGGAGCTGTCTAGGAGGCAATTGGAACACTGGACAAAAGATAATTAAAATGATCATTTAAGTAAATATATATTTGTGTATCATCTGCATAGAGGCAGGATGAAGCAACACATTACAGTAGTTCACTGAATAAAGAGGTATACTGTAAATAGTAAATAGCAAAAGCCTGATACAGTCTATATGAACCCTATAGATATAACTAGTGGGGTAATCTGCCAGAAGTAAAGATAAAGAACTAATGTTAAGTGAGATAAAAAGTGAAATATAAAAGAAACGGTGCTGATAGGAAAAAGGCATTGCAGGGTATCCAGTATTAAATGATAGTTGACCATATAGAATGCAGCAGGGGAGTGAAGCAGATGAGTAGGCATAAAGGAACATTTGACTTTATAAAACTGCTTCATTGTTTTGAAAGTAAATGGTAAGAAAGGTATGGCTGAGGGCTGAGAGATGTTTTGTTTATCATAAGACAGATGATTACATGTTTGAAGATGGAAGTAAAAGTGCCATTGGAGAGGAACAGATTGAGGTGATGGTCTAGATGCAGGGAAGTCTTGTAGAACAAGGAGCTAGAGATTTAGAAGGGATTGGGATCAAGGTGACAGGTTTGGGGGAAGAGCATGAGATGGGCTGGAAAGTGACTGAATGAGAAGAAGGTTGTGTAGTTTTGGATTATAGAAAGATAACATTTAATTGATGAGTGTGTCATTATTGACACAATGAGAGTTTCGGTTTTGCTGAGAACCAAACTTTGGTGTTCTAAGTCGAACTGAGTCCTGGCTGGGATCACTTTTGGGGTTCTGAGTAGATCCTTATCCCGAATCAAGTCTACTTGTACGTTAGGGTCTCAGATCTAAAAACTGGATCTCAGGATTGCATGTAAACAGATAAAATTACATGATTTTTGCTAATTTTATCAATTAAAAAAATAAATAAACACCAAAACTGAAACTTACCCAAAACAATTGAAGGTGGTTTTGCCAAAACCAAAGCCATAAAATTAGAGGGTGGTTTTGCCAAAACTGAAACAAAAACATGGAGGTTTGCACACAACTCTCAGCATTAATGCCTTTAAAGAAGGTGACAGTGTTGTGAACATTGAAGAGAAATGTAAAAGGTGGAGACGATGGGTAGAGAAGTGAGTTGAAGAGGCAAAGAGGTGCGTTAAAAGTGGAAAAAAGACAGGAACTAATGCAGGTGACTTTTTGGTGGAATTATCATTGCTTATTTGTTAGGGATCACAAATTCTGCAGTACCAGTCAATATGAAATTAAAAGTGCTAACAAAAGACATACTGTATGGTGGAGAGGGCCCTGCTTGTGAGGGTTTACAATATAGACATAGATAGAATGCACAAACTGCTTGAACAAAATGCTGTGGAGAGTGGGCAAAATGGGAATATTGTAGTCTAAAGTGAACAATAGATTTTTGAGAGAGCGATTCAAAACAAATTGAGGGTAGGGAAGAGTCTGGGGTCGGAAGCAGCAAGTGAGACATTTTGGAGGAGAAGTGGAGAAAATTTGCAGAATAGAATTGGTCACTTAATTATGGTATTTGGAATGGATTGCAAAGGAAAGAGGCAGATGGGGGAAAGGCCAAATACTGTAGCAGGATGTTGCAATAGTCAAGGTAATTAGATAATATACAATTATTTTGGATACATCCTGAGTAAGAAAGATGCATAGTCTGGCTAACGGAGGAGGTAACAAGATTATGAGATGGACTGGATTTTATTAGTGAAGTTGTTGTTCTGGTTGTGTGGTGATGCAGGGTTTTGAGATGCCTTACAAATATGTGATGATAATGATGATGTTATGGACAGGCCCCATACTGTATGCATGAACTCATGACTTAATGTGTGCCTAATGGGGCACAAGCTTGAATATATTTGTGTGGATGCCAGGTTAGCATGTGGAGAACTCCTGAGGTTCATGGATATATAGTATACCTACCCCTATTGGTTGGCCAGCAGACACACCTCATTAGGCTTTTAAAGATATTTGGCATTACATTATTGGATTAGAAATGGGGCCTTAGTATGAGATGCTTTTATTTATATATATATATATATATATATATATATATATATATATATATATATATATATATATATATATGCTTCTGTGCTGTAGTCTGTCCACTCCACTGAAATATAGTTAACCACTGGAAATTTTGGAGTCCAGAATGTTACTGATTTCAATTAATAGACAAAAATTTTAAACAGTTATTCTGTAGTAAGAATAATTATTCACCATACATCCTAGAAGGGGAAAACTGAAAGATATTGGATGTCTGCAAATACAAAGACAATTTAAAAAGTAAACAATGTGAAATAATAATACCAGCCTCCCGATATGTTGGCCAATCAGCTGGGGGGCACCCGTCATATCAATGGGTACACATATCATATAGTGTGTATCCAGCTTTAGTTTCCACTGGACCTTCTTTTCTCTCCACCCTCTATAATTTTTCACATCCAAAATTAATGCTATCCACCAGGATAGCCTTGATACCTCCTTCTCTTTACTCAACTCACTCATTCTATCTCACAATCTTCCACTTCCACATTCCTAATACCTCTTACCATGAATTATACCAAAACTATCATCCATACACTTATCATTTCATATCAAGACTCCCGTCTCCCTTCTTCAATCTATGCTTCACACTCTAATCAGCAACATTTGCCTCTCTCAAGACTCTGTCTTAGCCCCTCCTATACAAATTGCTTCATTTGTTGCTTATGCACCAAAGAGCAACCCCTCCATATATAAAGTCCTCAATTGCACCACTCCTTCCTTCATCTCTGACCAAATTTATGTCCACAATTCCTCCAACACTCTCATGTTCTACTGGCCACCACCTCACCTCTGATTTGGACACCTCCTCTCACTCCTGCATCAAATATTTATATCAGGCTGCCCCAATATTCTGGAATTCACTCCCACATTCTATTTATTTAAATTAGTTCTTACAACTCACTTCTTTATAAAAGCACATATAACTTACTACTCAGCCTTCTGATCATCCACCTACTGTACTATCTATTGCAGTTCATTCAACATTTTATGCCCCCCCCCACCTAGTCTATAAGCTGTTATTGGCAGAGTCCTCTTCCCTTATATTCTCCATTTCATACTATCCTTGACAAGAGCACTTTGTTGTCCTGTCTCTACTTTTCCATTATTGGTGACTCTGACCATGTTAGTTTACCTCATGTGGGTATACTGTAGGCTCACTGTGTGTTATTTTGCATTCTATTTCCAACTCCACCAACTTCCACCATGCATCATGCTGCTTTTACTAGCCATAGTAATCCATCCTCTACTTCCCCCTAGCCCCTTTCCTTGACTTGATTTAAACTATATTGAATTATTTATACTAGTTTTAACTAGCTAAAGTACTGGCATTGACTGTGTTTAAATCTTCAAGTTATTAAGTTTTATTATGCGATGTTGTCTAAATCCATCCAGTGGATGTATATTAGATTAGTCTGTGTAGACTTGTGCAGAAGAATTGTAACTTTTAGTATATGTTGTATTGTAACTAGGTCAATTTTCTAGTACAATTTGTATAAAGAATGATGTTTCTTATATAACTTTTGGTGTCTTGAATTAGTTTGTTGATTTTCTGCCATATTTAGTCCTTTAGCATGTCCATTATTTAAATTATTAGAGCAAAACACCGCCTTGCTCCGTCTATACAGTAAGTGTCAATTTTGTTAGTTTTATATTTTTTTTCAATGTCTGTTATTATCTATTCTGTTGAGGCTATGGAAAAAGCAAGTATAGAGGATAAAGGTGTGATAGAGGAATACAGCTAGTTAAGTGTGGAAGGCACAAAGGGGGTACAAGATGTTTTAGAGGAGACAAGGGCTGAATTATGCCAGGGTGCACAAACCAAGTGTTCAGGAACTGGGATGGAATGGGATTGAGGTAACAAGTTGAGCTGGAAATAAAAGAGAGTAGATTGAAGACCTCTTTACATATAAAGCATGTGTAAGAAAGTGGATGAGAGGTTATGTGTAAAGTTATTGATGTTGTGAGATTACATTTTATTTATGAATGATGTCCATTTTGCCTCTAAAGAAGGTGGCAAAGTTGTGTCAAAGTATTGAAGGAAAAGGGAAAAGGTGGTACAGGTGGATAGAGAAGACAGCTTAAAACAGCAAATAGGTGACTAATAGATGGCAAAGAGGCCTAGGATCTAACACATGCAATTTTTTGGTGGAATTGCTAAGAAAATATCTTGTCGACCCAATAAAACATATTCAACTTCTCTATGTCAGTCCTAAAGAATGAAAATTGACTCAGGTTTGGGGTCTGAGAGTTCTACAAGTGGGGATCAGTGAGTGAGAAGTCTTGGAGGCAGGAATGGGAGATGGTTGTTAGATGGAGGAGAGGCTTAGGTCAGAGGCAGAATGGAGAGAAGAAGAGGCACCTTTGAGGGCTTTCCAATTAAGGTAAACAGCTTTAATTATATTCTGGAGGGAAGTTAAGGGACTGCAGAATGTTGCAGTGGATGAAGCTGTGAGGGGGAGATATACCTACTGTGCTTTGCCATGGCATTAAGAAGAGATTTTGGCAATGGCAAGGTCGGTGAGGAGAAGACCAGCAGTAGAGGCATGCAGTAAGGATGGTCAGAGATAATGAGATGGCATGCAATAGTTTTGGTTACACCCTGATTGAGAGTTGGTTGAATTCTGGCTAAAGAAGAATGTCTAAAATATATTGGATTTGAAAAATGAATGATAAGGTCATCAAGGCTTGTCAGACATTTGCAAGGTGCTAACTCATTGTTCCAGTTCTATGACATATGGTGCACTGTCTAAGATGTACTACTGGTACAGAAGAGTCCAGCTACATTGTTGCTGCATACACAGTAAATCGCTCCGCACATGGTGCGGGGCGTGTGCCCAATGGGATACCCGTGTCCAGAAGAAGCTTGTACAGGTTCATCAAGGCACTTATGTAATGCAGAAACAGAGAAATAACTTTTGTACAGAATGTAGTATTTATTCCACGTAACCCAGCATAAGGCCCAATCACATTATTTAAGTAGTTATGAAGTTTACTTTAGCCTACATTATTCAGTTAAAAGTTACATTGAAGCCACTGGTGATGGAATATGTATGTTAGACTCATCTTGTATTGGCTTGTCAGTCATGGGTGCAGTAGCTGACTTGACACAAGAACCTTAAATGTCAGCAGTAGGGTTTAGTAACGTCTAGAGTGTATCCACATGGCCAGGAAGCCATTGAAGAAGGTCAGTAATCTGTTCTTGTATATTTTCCTGCTTTTTTACTCTTGCAAAGAGGTCCTACAATGCAAATGGATCCCATGGCCTGTGGAAACTTAAAAGTCCAGGGGGTATATTTACTAAAGTGAGGGTGTTTAGAAGTGGAGATGTTGCCCATAGCAAACCAATCAAATTCTAGCTATTATCTTTTAGAAGGTGCTAGATAAATGTTAAGTAGAATCTGATCTATATAGTACAGGGGAAGGGACACCACAGACAGATCTGCTCATGGAGCGGCAGGGGGAGACGTGTCTGGAGCCCCAGCAGGTCATGGGGTCCTACTTACCTGCATACACCTGTGCCAACTCCCTATTTAAAGTGCCGCCCCTGGAGCATTTACTGCACTGCATGCTGACATCACACAGTTACAGAGGGAGGTGGAACCAGGTTTGCTGGTTGTGTGAACCATGGACAGGGCTAACAATGGTGATCAGAGCTTATTGGTGTCTATTGAAAGGCTATAACTACTTCAGTATGAGACCATGCAATGTGGGGTACCTCTGCCTCTCTGTGGAGCGAGTGACCTGGAGCGTGTGTAGGTTGCACATAGGCTTTTCAATATTGTGTGTATCTAAATCTGCTAAAGAGATGGGACTAAGGGGATATTGTCTAAATGTAATATTCTTAAACTCTCCCAGTAAGCCTGTGGTAAGATAATTGGCATGCCTGGCCTTTCTGTAACATTTGTTTTATGTTGTGGTGCTAAAATCAAAATGTACAGTATGGTGAGCTTATAAATACAATACATTATTTTTAGGGACCGGTATTCTTCATCAGTGTTCTAAAGAAATTTATACTTCTAAACCTCATGATTAGTAACCTACAGGTTTGCATTATCCAAGAACATGTAGGAGTGGATGGAGGATTGGTGCTTGGTGTCTGTAAGTCAGTGAGGGTTGCCATCAGGGGGGGACCGCCGGGCTTAGAGTCCCGGGTTAAGAGGGAGCGGAGAGAAAGAGGGGGGCCTGGGTAGAGGTGGTGCTGCAGCAGCAGCCAGGGATGGCAGAAAGAAAGATACAAGCAGGGTGGCCGCAAGCCAGCTTGAGATCACGGAACAGCAGCCAATCAGGAGTAGCCGTAGCGGCCGCTCCTGATTGGCTGCCGGTCTGCGAGCTGTGATGGGCTCACGGCCCGATGCAATAAGCTGCAATATTTGAAATGCCGTCAGGCTCAGCAAAAATCAGCATCCTATATCAATTCTCTCCCTGCCATCCTGGCTGCCGCTTGGGGCCCCATCTCTCTCCATATTTCAAAAGCAGCCAGCATGGAATCTACCTGGCTGGCTGCACCAGCAAAGCCAGCTGAACACACCACTTACCAAGTACTCCCTGACCTTGACATGTGCTACCTCCCTAGAACAGCCAGCCTCCCTGCCCCACCCCCTTTTCCAGCCAGCCTTCACTGCCCTATGCTTCCTACCCTTATCCAGAGTCTTCTCTGCCACCACCTCCCCTCTGTTACAGCCCTCTCTGCCCTGTGACTCTCCCCTAGTTCAGCCAGCTTTTCCTGCCCCCCCCTACTATATTAGAATTAGGGATGTGCAGGCTCGGATAGGTTCGAGTTTGCACGTGGAGTTCGGATTTTTCCCTCCAAAAAAACGGAACTCAGAACGAGGCAAAACGTCATCTTACATGGACGAACATCATCATTCCTGGACAAAAGACCAGGAATGATGATGTTCGTCCATGTAAGATGACGTTTTGCCTCGTTCTGAGTTCCGTTTTTTTGGAGGGAAAAATCCGAACTCCACGTGCAAACTCGAACCTATCCGAGCCTGCACATCCCTAATTAGAATCAATGTTAATTTCCCTATATATATATATATATATAGAGAGAGAGAGAGAGAGAGAGAGAGAGAGAGAGAGATTTTGGTTTATGTGTGTGTGAATTTTTCAGCAATTTTTAAACTGGTTTACGCACCAATTGATGTACCTCCTGCTCCCCACCTCTGCTCCATCCCTCTTGGGGGGGAGGGGGCCTGCTTATTTTGCCAGTACTGGGCCCCACAATTTCTGATGGCAGCCCTGAAGTCAGTTCACAATACATAACACATAAGTTTTTCATTTGTTTTGAAAATGAGTGGGGTGGCCCAGACCACAGCTTCTCCCGATGACACCAACACTGACCTGTACTGACATGGAATGTTTAATAAGCAGTCACGGACTGCATCTCGTCTCTCTAATCTCATCCACATTTACTTTACCTGCATCACACCAGGAGGCCCAATAAAATAAAAACTGAATTTACAGGTTATAGAAGAATAATTATAGCGAGTTACATCCAACTGTATTTACAGACCCTATACTTAGTAATGTCTCACAAACTCAGATATCTATGCTTGAGCACAAAAGATTAAATCAATATGTCGGGGGGGGGGGTTTACCGCATGGCCGGAGGTTCAAATGCCGAAAGCGGCAGCTCGACATAGGTGAAAATCCTGACTGCACTAAGGTAAGTATAAACTAACCTAAACTCCCCCCATAACCCTAACCCTCCCTTAAGGGTGCCTAAACCTAACCTCCCCCCCAGTGCCTAACCCTAACCCCCCCCCTTCCCTGCTGCCTAAACCTAGGTCTCCCAGGGGGGTGCCTAACCCTAACCTACCCATGCGGGTGCCTAACCCTAACTCCCCCTTCCTCTAGCCTAAACCTAAGTACCCCCCGGGAGCCCCCTAACCTAACCATCCCCTCCCCCGTGGCTATCCACACCCGGCTTACCTTTGATCGGTAAGCTGGGTGTTGGGCTCCCGGCATAGGTAAAATGACAAGCGTTGGGATTTCGTCGCCTGTCATTTAGCCCTTGCTGGGATTAGATAGTCAGGAAGCCGGTGGTCGGGTGGTCGGGATTCCGTCCGTCGGCTTCCCGGCTGCTTCCTGACTGGGCATCTAATTAAGTCATCTATGCTCAAACATGGATAACATTAAAACCTGGACTGTTAGGCAGTATTGTGGACCCAGGGCCTGATTAAGAGCTGGACGCTCTGACCAGAGCGCTCTCTCTGAATCAAGGCCGGGCTACCTAAAATTGGAGCAGCCTCTTGGACGCTCGCATAGCTGTGGGTTACCACCCACACCTTATGCGAGCGTCCATGATGATGGTTGCGATGGTCAAGACCATCGCGACCATCGGGCTTGCGACAAGACCCTGCAGTAGGGTCTCGTTGCCACAAGCACCTGGAGTGATTTT
This sequence comes from Taudactylus pleione, assembly GCA_031769625.1. Taxonomy (NCBI): domain Eukaryota; kingdom Metazoa; phylum Chordata; class Amphibia; order Anura; family Myobatrachidae; genus Taudactylus; species Taudactylus pleione. Next base: position 3,682,311 of record JAUIMM010000267.1, read on the forward strand.
GGCTCTATCAGAGCCAAAATCACTCCCACTGACATCACTAGTGATGCCAGTGGGTCCAGACCCAGACGGTAGGCGTTCCCATGGGACTGCCTCCGTCTGGCAGCCACGCCCACCAAAGGGGGCGTGCCGTCATTCACCATCGACAGCATGCCCACTTTGCTGCGAGACCCCGAGCGACGGCTTCCCCGTCGCTCGCCGGGTCTCGCGCATGCGCACGATGGAGCTCCCTTCATCGTGCGCATGCGCACTTGGGCACCATCGACCCGCTTGCGAGCGTACAGCGCTCGCGAGCAGATCTGAATGAGACCCCAGTTTGGTAAACACTAGTATAGCTAATGTTATGAGTACCTTCTGCGTTAGCACCAAATGTAGCCACATTACGTGGTTAAATGTAGTCAGTGCCAGCACAGGAACTGTTAATTTTCCTGCAGACATTTTATTAAATATACTGTAAATATATAACTCCCTAGGTGCCTTCTGTTACAGAGACAAGGTATCCTGAGGTTTATCTCCTGCAGGGATCATCACAGTAGAATATAAAATACTGAGCATCGGAGACAATTATACAATATAGCGATGTAGATGGAGCACGCATTGAATGCTGACAAAAATCCATTCAACTCCGGTAAGAAAGCACTACGAGAATTTACAGGAGTCTACAACGTGGAATAAAAATGAGGCTTTTGTATGTTTGGTTGTATATATTCTCTGCCGAAAACCAATAAAAATGTAAAATTGAAAAAAATTAGGCTTTTATTACATCGTATAAAGACATTCTGATGTGAAATAAAATAGTATAAGAAAACTGGCAATCATGGTGACAGTCCATATAATAAGAGCAGGGGGATTTAGGCCATACACCCTGATTTATTAAACGTATGAAAAGGTGTAATAACAATGTGATGACTATATATTAGAAAAACAAGGGTCTGGTTCAGCTCTGGGAACAGAGTAAGAAAGACCCAGTAAATGTGCACCTGAATCGATATGTACTGTATGACCGCCGGACCTCAGTTCGGTGGATGAAATCCCAGTGCTGGAAGGCCGGCAGATGAAGATCCAACTGAGGTAACTACCTTAACCCTCTCCTCTCCCCCCTAACCCTCCCTTATGGGTACCTAACTCTAACCTTCCCCGGTGGTGACTGATCCTAACCCCCCCTTCCCCTAGCCTAACCCTAACCCTAAGTCACCCCGAGAGTCCCCAAACCTAACCCCCCCGCGGCTATCACCTCCGGACGCCCGGCTTACCCATGTTCGGTATGCCGGGCGTCGGGATTTCGGCGTGTGGCTAAGGATAGGTGTAGGTATTTAGACACCTATCATTAGTCCCATGCCGGGCTTTCACTGTCAGGAAGTCGGTGGTCGGCATTTTGACCGTCGGCTTCCTGACTACATCCCCTGTGCACCTTGGTAACACCACCCTGTACTGCAGGTGGGGGCAGATGTAACATGTACAGATATTAGATTTGGGAATAGATTAATATAGAGCCAGTAACTGTACATCTTGGTAACACCGCACTGTACTGCAGGTGGGGGCAGATGTAACATGTGCACAGAAAGTTAGATGTGGGATTGATGTGTTCAAACTGAAATCTAAATTGCAGCATAAAAATAAAGCTGTCCAGCATCTGTGGGCTACATGCAACAACCACCAGTATTTACCCTGCATGCACAAAAAAAATGTATCCCCCCACCCAACCCCCTTATATTGCAGCATGGTTTATCCAGGTGCAAAGTTACTTCTTTTTTTTCTTTACTCCCAACTCAGGATCAAAATTCACAGACACATTTGAGGACAATAGGGATGGTACACTGCATGTACAGTATGTGTAGAGTGTCTTCTTACTGCACACTGCAATAAAGGCCAGGGCCATAGCTAGGGTAGTGCGGCCGGTGCCATCGCACAGGGCACCACAGGACAGGGGGGGCTGTTTGAGCCTGTCAAATTTCTGTTTATTATCATTCTTGCTTGTGGCTTCCTTTTATTTCATCCCCAGCATCTCCTGGCCTCCCCTTATCTCTTCCCAGGCCCTTCCCCATGAAGCCATGGCCCTTTTTTGGGTACATTACATCCCTTTGAAAAATGAGGGGGGCGGCAATGCTCTTTCTGGCACAGGGCACCAAAAATCCTAGTTACGGCTCTGATAAGGGCACTCTACCATATGAGTCCGTTTGATCACAATGTGAACCTCATCTTTATTTCAAACATTATCTTACATTGTAACGTCCCCTCTGCGCACGCTATTGTGTCTACAGCCGTATAGTTCTCGTGCTCAGAATTGTTCCACAGCCATCATAAGTCTCAGCAGCTGGCAACATTAGAAGAGCTTGGTTAATTGAAATGACATTAAATATCAGCACACAGAGGCCCTAATGATTCAGAAATGATGTTTGTCTTAATATGCTCGTTAGCTGACGTTTTTTACTTAAATAAACTGTTTGATTTTAAATGTAAGAAAGATCGGTGCCAATAGCAATCATATACTGTAGGACACTTGGATCACAGTAGTGTGATATTGGATATGGCTACTGTACATTGTGTATTATTAATTTTTTTCTTTTTTAGCATCAGATATCGTATTACTAACAGAATATGAATTCAATTGCACATGGATGACTATAGGTACACATACACATAACAATCCACCAGATGTAACCATGCACGTACACACACTAAATGTTCACATTTGAAATATACTGTAAACATTTGAGCAAACGATTTGAATGCTGATCAGTACTAGCTGTCATTATCACCCTATACCCAATGCAGTTTGTCACCAATTAGATTTAAACAACCTGATTGGCTTTCAGAATAGCAGCATTTATAGTATAGACATCATCTGTCTTAAGCCTAGTATCAGATTTATTAGCAAGCTGGTGATAATACTGTAAATGCTATACAGCGTTAAGTTACTTGTAAATGAATGAGGTACTGGGGGTGTTGGGAATGGATAGGAGTTTGTTTGCATTTTGAATTGAAGAGCAACCCCAGTGTAAGTGATAATGGCAAGTCTTGTTATAATCACCTTATACATTTGTTTCGTAATCATGCATCAATGCATGTACATGAATGCAAGTCAGTGTATTTACTAAAGGCAGTCAGTGACCGTACACTTCCCTGAAGGAACCTTCAGATCCCAGAGCCTCTTATGATCCCCAGCATATATTAAATCAACTACATTATCGTTATGGAATAATGGGTGCTAGAGGTACTGTTACATGTGTTCAGCATGTATCTAAATAATACTAATGCACACACATAACTAGCATCATTTAGATTATTTCCAGTGTTGCTGGATGATAATTAATCTAATACTGCTTTAATTATACCTCTTTTACATCTGTATGCTGGGTCGCACTGGGATTTTGTTCACGCGCCCATCACGGGTGCGACCAAGCTGAGACCCCTTTCAGACTGGCGGCTTAACTCGGCACTAATGCTGAGTCAATGACATCACAGCCATCACGTGGTGAGCTGGGGCTTGGAGATGATCTACTGCACATTGACAAGCTTATAACATGAAATCATTTCTTCCATGGCAGTGTCCATATAAGAAATCATAACATTTATTAACCACTTAACTGACTATTTTTTTTCCCAAAAACCGCTCCAAAATAATCGGGTTTTTTTATGAGTTAATTAGGTGAGGAACATCATTTTAACATCATTTTAACTTATCCAAAATGGTTTCATAAAAAAAAAAATATATATATATATTTTTTTTTTAAGATTTGTAAAAAAAAAATAGGTTTTTTAAAATAACTTTACATCGGAACCACCATCAGAACATCAGACACATCGGGAAACATAGCGACCATCATGACATTCAATTTGAGACCGGATACAGGAACCAAGTATATCAGGGGTGTGACGGGAGAGGTTAACTTACTTTTCCCTAGTGGCTGCTAAGTTCTGCAGGTGCTGGGTAGGGGCTCCTGCTTTGCTGACCAATCAGCAGTGATCGGCAGCACATCAGGCACAGGGGAGAGGGTGCTGGCAAGCAGAGGGGCCAGAAGGTCCCTCTGAGAGCAGAAGCCGCCCTCATGTTTATCTGACTGGATGAAATTTTACGTCCAGTACAGATAAAGAACTTCCTGGTGTGGTCAGAAAATTATGACCATGCCAGGCAAGTGGTTAAATATATTTTATAAAAGCCCCTTCAGCCCCATCCTTAAAGATCTATGTTGTCTACTCAAGATCTGGTCAGAAGAAAAAGTAACCTGAGAGCAAGTAAAAGGGAATATGCAAAAACTTTCATTAATATAACTTGACAAGCAGTTTATTCGGCTGAATATTACATTATAGCAATAAAAGAATCTTTCCATAAACAAGTTTTTATGATACAATTAAAAAGAGATAACAAAAAAATTCTATTAGATCATTTAAATTTGGGAGATATTATTTTGCTTCATGTCAGATGGGCTAACTCATTTATCTGTCTTACCTTTGACAATCAGCGGTGAATCCCTTCTGTAAATCATTGAGAAGATTGAAAGTCAGTAAAGGAAGCACACAGCGTTGCCTTTGGAATGTATTTGCCTCTCTATTTGTCTCCTCATGCTCATAGTAGTAGCAGTTCTATGTCTTTGATATTCATGGATGCCACACGCTTCATCTTTGTCATATAACACCAGTGTTCAGTTTTACCAGCAAATGTTTATTAAAGCTGCTCTGTGAAATCTCTGTTTTTTTAACAATGTGATAAAATGACTAGAACTTGGTAGCTTTGTAGCTAAAGAAGCACCTGTGAGACACCACATTAAAGTAAACCAAAAAATTGTGCTGAGACATTCTCCGCGAAGAGTCTCCAATGTAGACTTCTGGAAAGCTTAAACAAATTAGAGAATAATGAGCAGAGTTTTCCATTATTGAGTTTCAAGTATGTAAATTTTGGGAATGTCCATGAGGGGGCAGACATAAAGGTGGCAAGTTTCTCTCACTAAGTCTGATGTCTGATGTCCAATAGCTGAAGTGAAAGTAATGATGGGTATAGGTGCACTGACTTACCCTGTTTGTTTTTTTATTGTTATGGCACATTTAGGCAATGAATCCAGAGAACCAGACAACAGTTACCAGGTTCATTCTTCTGGGATTTCAGAATATCCATAACTACAGAAGTCTCATTTTCTTTGCATTTCTTCTCCTCTTCTTGGTGACAGTCTCTGGGAACCTCTTGATCATTGTTCTAGCATCTGTGAGTCAAAATCTCTGCTCCCCTATGTATTTCTTCCTGAGTCATCTATCTATGTGTGATCTTCTTCTGACCACAGTGATTGTACCTTTAATGCTGAACATTATATCAAGAAATAAAGAATCTATATCTTTCTTTGGATGCTTCACCCAATTTTATCTTTTTGGAGCCCTCGCAACAACTGAATGTCTTCTTCTATCTGTGATTTCTTATGACCGATATGAGGCAATATGCAACCCACTGCGCTACTCATCTATTATGAATTTTCGGAAGTCTGTACATCTTGTCTTCTGGTCTTGGTTTATCTCATTCTCAGTCATGTTGAACACAGCAATCCAGGTATATAGGTTGCAGTTCTGTGGGCCTAACATCATAGATCATTTCTTCTGTGATCTGGCTCCTCTCCTTCAACTTTCATGCTCAGATACCTCTTTTGTAGAGTTGGAAAACCTTATTACTGGTCTTCCAGCAACTTTCCTTCCTTTAATATACATCGCTGTAACATACATCTGTATCTTCACTGCGATACTAAAAATTCCTACAACCACTGGAAGACAGAAAGCCTTCTACACCTGTAGCTCCCACCTGACAGTGGTGTCCTTATATTATGGGTCACTGATTGTTGCCTATCTGTTTCTGTCTAAAGAAAGCTCTTTAAATATCAACAAAATTCTCTCTCTGTTGTACACAGTGGTGACACCATTGGTGAATCCTATTATTTACAGCTTTCGCAACAAAGAGATCAGAATCGCATTTGCCAAATTAGTTCATGTTGACTGAATACCTTGGAATCTCACGTGACATCAGTAGAGAAACATGTACAGACCGTAGCTCAGAACTGTTCAAATGTGTCACTAGGATCCCCATTTTGCTGGCAATGCCAAAATGTGTTTCTGGTAGGGAGCATGTGGGACCTGTGATGGACGAGAACCTAAATACTTTTGTAGGGACTAAAAAAATCTAAATAAAATAGTAATATGAATACAGTAGGTGTTTACCCACAATAAGAACCACCTCTGAAAAGGAAATGTATGAAGGCAAGGATTTATCTGGTCTATGCCAATCATTGTTCAATAACGGCAGTGGGTCAATGGGTTGTGCAGCATTTTTATGCCCTGAAGAGTAAATCCTCCTTAGATTATTTTTGGGCTAATCACTGGCCACCATGTTGAGCCAAATTTGGCTTGCCACAGAATTTCCAACCAGGGTGGCTCATTATGTAATTGATCTACTCTCTCATAATAGCAAAGTTGTTGAGTCAGTATGACAATACAGTGGTAGCAGATAACAGCTCCCAATAAAAGAAACATGATAAAAGAAGAGCCACCACCATAAACAAAAAAAAAACATGCACTGAGAAGCAAAGTGATCAAGAATAGAAGAACCATTGTGCTGAAGAATAGAATATGTGGTTCCAAGCAACTGGAGAAGTTGAAACTTGTTGAAAGATGCAAAGAGAAGACAAACCAGAAAAGGAGACAATAGTGAAAGGTAGAAAAGCTTTAATGATGACCCTATTTTCTCCCATCCTGCTCGGAGTACATACTGTACGTGCCTGTAATTTTTGTATTCCTCTAAGTCTACAGGGCAAGCCACCATAGGGCCACTGTCCACCAAACCCCTTAAACTCCATTACTCATACTGTACTTCAGACAGTAGGCTCTCACTGTGCCACCAATGTAACAGAGGCAAAAAGCCTGTTTACCCCTAGAGAAACACTACTGTAACAACAATGGTTTTCTTCTTTGCTCTAGTCACTAAGCATGCTGTGCATGTATTTCCCACTCTTAAAATAGGGCAGTTATTTTTTTGGGCTGCAAAATGCTGATTTATCTCATGCCCACACTGTTTTCCAGCAGTGAGCAGCAATCAAACAATCAAGCACGTTTCGTGGTGAGACACCTTCATTTCCCAGATTTTGAATCATCTGGGGTTTTTACTGTTGCAGATGCAGGATCCTGTTAGCCATGAGGAGAGCTTCTGTTCAGAGAGGATTTCCTTTGCAGAACCATATTGTCCATACCTGGTAGGGCTATCCTTACAGTATCATAGTTATTACCATAACCTAGGAGTATAACACTATACAGTATTTATCTACATTACAATTTATGAAACTAAAATATTTGAAAAATAAAAAACCTCAGTGAGTCACAAGACTTAACAGTAAAATATTTTTTGAAGAAAATCCAAAAAGTAACATACTGAATTTAATTTTTATTAGCAACTTCTAAGAAGCCTGTCAAAGTGAAATGAATGCATATTGTATACCTCTCCATAAGATCACTGTTATGTTACAATGGACATAATGGAAATCCATAGTGTCATAATTACACAGATTTGTAGCATGCAGTAATAATATTGCATGCTTTTTTTAAGATATCTATTCATTCATGGTAGGATTGATTCAACTTTGATAATATGATTATAATATAAATTTCCTTATTTTAATAAATTGTCTGTACTACTACAGCTGTAGTTAAGTATTACATGGTGTATAAAACCTCGCAAACAATGACTCCCTATCACATGCTTCTGAAGAAGCTGTATGTCCAGTTCACAGTGAAACACGTCAAAATACTAAAAGCGCTAAAGATACATACTGATGGACTATCATCTACCTTTGGACACTCTGGACATTACTTTCATCCTAAACAGTCATATGTGGACTACCTCACATCATTCTGGAGACACAAGTGGATGGCGTGTAATACAGGGATGTAGTCTTTGCTTGCTAAAGATTCCACAGACATGTATTTCAGCTGGATATTCTTTAGGGATGGTAATTTTCCCAACTATCCTACATGTATCTGTATGACTGTCCAGTTTCATCCTCAGATCCATACAGTATATAACTTTGGAGATTTGGAATGCAGTTTGAAATACTTAGTTACTCATGATTTTCTTCCCACATAAAGTCTATGAAAGTTGTCATGATTCTTATTTGAAAATTCATATACTGTAGTGCACATTCCTGAAAATAATTTGTAGCTGTTCATATATTAATAAATGTATATTAATGTTCACAGATCTGCACTACTTGGCCTAAATACAAAGTGAGGACCGTTTAGAGTCTGTCTGGATAAGAATAGAAAAGAGGAGCTAATAGAAGAGCAAGGACAGCAATAAAATTTGGGGCTGATTCTGAGCTGAATGCATTGCTGATATTCATGCAATTGGTCAATGTTTGCAAACTACGCATGCAGTCATGTGCAAAGATGCAGTCGGAACAAAATTTGCATCCATCACCTTTGTTTTGACAAGTCTACACAGTATGTAGTGGAGCATGAAAGTACATTCTCCTCCCCTCTCTCTGCTTATTGGCCAGAGAGTGTCCTGGAGCTGGGAGGAGAGCGTGGAATCACACCTCGATTTGCTGATTTGCCAGAGTGTGTCCTGGAGCTGGGAGAAGAGTGAGGAATCACACCTCGATTTACTGATTTGTCAGAGCATGTCCTGGAGCTGGGAGAAGAGCGAAGAATCACACCTCGATTTGCTGAATTGCTGGAGCATGTTCTGGAGCTGAGAGGAGAGATAGGAATCACACCTCAATTTGTTGATTTGTCAGAGCATGTCCTGGAGCTGGAAGGAGAGCAAGGAATTACACCTCGATTTGCTGATTTGCCAGAGCATGTCATGGAGCATGGAGAAGAGTGAGGAATCACACCTCGATTTGCTGATTTGCCAGTGTGTCCTGGAGCTGGGAGAAGAGCAAGGAATCACACCTTGATTTGCTGATTTGCCGGAGCATGTTCTGGAGCAGGGAGGAGAGCGAAGAATCACATCTGGATTTGCTGATTTGCCAGTGTGTCCTGGAGCTGGGAGAAGAGTGAGGAATCACACCTCGATTTGCTGATTTGCCAGTGTGTCCTGGAGCTGGGAGAAGAGCAAGGAATCACACCTCGATTTGCTGATTTGCCAGTGTGTCCTGGAGCTGGGAGAAGAGCAAGGAATCACACCTCGATTTGCTGATTTGCCGAGCATGTTCTGGAGCTGGGAGGAGAGCGAAGAATCACATCTGGATTTGCTGATTTGTCAAGGCATGTGCTGGAAGGAGAGCAAGGAATTACAGCTCGATTTGCTGATTTGCCAGAGCATGTCATGGAGCTGGGAGGACAGTGAGGAATCACACCTCGATTTGCTGATTTGCCGGAACATGTCCTGGAGCAGGGAAGAGAGTGGAGAATCACACCATGATTTGCTGATATGCCGGAGTGTGTCCTGGTGCAGGGAGGAGATTGAGGAATCACACCTCCACTTGCTGATATGCTGGAGCATGTCTCAGGAAGAGAGTGAGGAATCACACCTTGGTTTGCTGATTTGCCATGGCACACTCTTTTTATTAGTTTTTGTCACCGAACTGTCATTGTGTGTGACACACTAGGGACCAACTTCTGACACACTAATGTGTCATGACAGGTATACTATAGTATATGCTTAACACATAGAGACCTGTAAGTCAAATATTGAAAAAAGTGGATAATTATATACAGTAAACCCTATATCAGAAACCTTGAAAAAATAACTGTATACTGTGAATTCAATAACAACTTATTTTTTACAAGTTTATTTTTTTTCACATATAGTTTTTTACTAATAATTCACAGTTTTAATAGAAACAATAAAAGTTATATTTTAATGACAACTACATCAGTGGCCCATTATAGAATCCATTTTTTTTTACAACTGTATATATTTTATTAAGACTCAAAAATACTTTTATTAGGGATGTTGCGCCATCCCCCATGTTTTGATTTTGGATCTGTATCTCCTTGTGTTTTGGATCTGGATTTGGTTTTGCCAAAACCACCCCTTGCTTGTTTTGGTTTTGGATCTGTAATTTATTATTTTTTAAAAATTGATAAAACTTCTAAAATCACATATTTTAGTTTTATTTTGTTCCTACAGTATTATTAACCTCAATAACATTAATTTCCACTCTTTTCCAGCCAATTTTGACTACCTCACAGCTCACTATAGTGTTTTCATCCAGTTTAGGGCCAAAATTTGCTCCAAGCTAGCTGGCTGACTAAGCTAAGCGGCAGCAGTGGGTGGCACAAACATGTGGCAGCTCAACTTCCAAAATGGCACATCAGGAAACAAATGTTTATATTATCCAAGAGGCCTGAGGGAGTTGGAGTATGTATGCAGTTGAAGGCAGGAACAGGAAGGGTTGATTGGTAGTAAATTTTATTTCATTTTTTGATTCCGGAGCAAATTTATGAGGGAGAAGGGGAGGGGAGGAATTTACAAAAATTTTACTCATATCCTTGATTGCTAAGCCTGTTGCTGCTGAGAGTGGATTTTCATCCCAGACGGGGACCAGGAAGACTACTAATAGTGCTTTCAAAAACACTGACTGTTAAACAATCTTTTGCAAAGATTCCACTTCACTAGAAAAGCATTTCCCAACCTGTAAAGGGACATTAAAAAAACCTTAATTATGGCCTCCAAAATACCGTTGTACCCACTGTCAACTTGAGCAGCATAGATATGTGAAAAAATTGAACAGAGCAAATGGAAGATTTAAGATTTAAGGTTTAAGTCTTATGTTGTGTCTTTCTTGAGTATCCTTGAGCACTATGCCTTCTGCTGCTGATGCTGGGAAAAGGGATGAAGACGTTATGTCTTTCTTCCCAACAGACACAGATCTGATGAGATGCAAAGAGATGTTGGTAATCAAATTGTCAACTCAAGTGGCACGTGATGCAGTGATGGCTTCTCTACAGTTTTTCCAACAAGTGCATCTGCCGAGAAAAAACAAAACTTTCCCAAAACACCCACTGGTGTTGCAGGTGAGTCAACACAACCAAGTTTTGACATCTGGTCAGGTCTAAAAGAATTGCCTACAATTAATGAGACCTCTACTGTGACTCCATCTGAAATGGTTACCATTCAAAGAATGGTTGAGGACTATTTTAAAATATTTAATGATAGCATCCAAATACGCATGTCAGACAGTCTGTTTGACTACTATCAGGAAAAAAAGGTAATTTGGAGGCCCTTGCACAAACTGGCTTTGCTTTACTTGAGCTGCCCACCCTCCAGTGTGTACTCAAAGAGTTTTCAGCACAGCCGGGAACCTTGTCAGTGATCGGCCTATGAGGCTACTTTTCCAAAATGCTTAAAAGATAATGTCCATCAAAATGAACTACAAATTCTACGAGAAAGACCTTTACTGCCAATTATGTCCAAAAATTACAGAGGCACCTGTAATGGATGATTCCAGCGGGGACAAATTAATATTGTGTGAAGATGATGTATACACTGATGAGGGTGAGGAATCGGATGATGATGATGGTGACAACATTTTGCCTCTGTAAAATTAGTTTGTGAAAGTAGAGATCATTGCCAGCAATGTGAGCTGCCCATTGGTTGCTTGTTTTGTCGGGGCCCAAACAAAAAAATCACTTCATGAGGATATTGTTGATGAAGGTGTTGGTGGTGAAGATGGCAGGTGCTTGGTTCTCATAGAGAAAAGGGAGCTAGCTGATGCTGGCTTGCTTGTTGTTACTCTTTTAGCCAAAGTTTCTGAATTTTGCAAAAACTTTTTTGATGGATGCGCTGCAGATGATGTAACAGGATGGAGGTTCCTAGATGGTTAAGTTCCCTACCTCTACTAATTTTGGCTTTACAAATGGTACAGATGCCTTCACAACTGTTGTCAGGATTTGGGTTAAAATAAATACACACCCAAGACGTGGCTTTTCTGGTGTTATGCCCAGGCGTCACCCCAGCCTATAACCCCAGTTTATATTGTTACCCCAGCCAATAACATCAACCCAGATTATACTAGCACCCAGTCCTATATAGTCATCCCATCCTGTGTTGTGTATAATTTACAGCTGCGCTCCCTGTTAGATTGGGGGTTCATTGTCCACTTTAGTGGATGTGAGATCCATTTTAGTCCATATTACCACACCCCCTACACATCTTCTGACCTGGGCTACAGGAGGAGCAGCTGCACTTTGGAATACGGTTGCATGGAGTTGCCCATCTGACTTGCTGAAATTCAGGTAGAGGGGCCATGGGTATTGAGTAAGGAAACTTTATCAGAGAACGCTGTTTAAGCTGCTTTATTCAATTTCTTAAACCATATCCTCTATTTCACCGTCGGAAAATATGTTTATGTGAATCTCAGCTGAGGCGTTTGTGAGGTTATTATGTTTTATATATTATGCACATTATTAAACACTTTGTTGTGGTCTTGTAGTCGATGTGTAGACTAATAATTTATTCACGATTGAGAAAAGAAGTGAAAAGTTGCATTTTTTATTGCTAACTTTGTGTTATTAAATTGTAAAATTGTGTTGAATATTACACTGCAGTTCTACTTACAATGTCACAGGATTTTTTATGAATAACAAAAGAATAACACACTGCACTAAAACTTACAATGTCACAAGATTTTTTATGAATAAGAAAAGAAAAACAACAAGAATATATACAATGGGCAAGACAGCAGCCCCATGATGAACTTCTTTAAGGACAACAAAGCACCCATGCCAAGTGCGGACAGACCACCTGCAGAATAACAAATACGTGGATGACAAACTATGGTCTGGCCAGCAGTGTCACCAAACAATGGAATCGGTAAGGATTTCCACCGGACGCAAATCCTGACAGCAGCTGCCCGACATGGGTGAAAATCCCGATTGTGCCCAGTTAAGTATTTACTAACCTAACCTCCCCCTAATCCTAACCATCCTTAGGGGTGCCTAACCCTAACCTTCCACCCAGTGCCTAACCCTAATCCCCCCTCTAAGTGCCTAAACCTAACCACCTCTTCCCCGCCACCTAAACTTAAGTCCCCTGAGGGGGTGCCTAACCCAAAGTCCCCCCCGTGGAAGCCTAATCCTAACCATGCCTTCCCCTAGCCTAACCCTAACCTCCCGGGGGGGGTGCCTAACCCTAAGTCCCCACTGGGAGCCCTAAACCTAACCCTCCCCCCCGCGGCTGTCCACAGCGGCGCCTGGCATCACTTCTATCGGGATGCCGGGCACCGGTCTCCTGGCATTGGTAAAATGACAGGCATCTAGATTTAGATGCCTGTCATTTAACCCTCACTGGGATAAAGCTGTCAGGAAGCTGGCCATCCGTCTGCCGGCTTCCGGACTGCATACCCCAAACAATAATAGCGCAGCTAAGTTGCTAATGCACACATACAAAAAAAAACAGTCCCGGCATTCCCCCCCCTAATGGCAGCCCTGGCCCCACACACAAAAAGAGCCAACTGTAGTCACTTGGATCATCACAAGAATAATGGATCTGATTTCTTTATTTGAACAACTTTAGGTGGTGCTTTACTGCACACTGTCATATGGCCACATCAGTCTTTTGCTGAGAGAGATGAGATGACACCGCCCCTCGCACAAATAGAACCCGACTGTAAACCCATAGAATAGATGTTAACAATAATTAGATTTGTCTTTGTTTATTTATGAGTGGTGCTATAATGGGCACAGTTACAACTCCAGAGCAGCCTTTTGCTATCAACCACTTCAGACACCAATACACAACTTTAGACATTTAGATTTTTTTTTTCTTACAGCAATTCATTTTTTTAGATTCTACTACAATAAATAAATGTTTTTTTTTTCATTTTTTGAGGAGGTGGTGAGTTGTGGCTGCTGAAACAGTGAAATAAGCAGCCTCTCTAACCCTCTATCTCATGCTGTCTCACCCTCTCAGTTATTTACTTTTGCTGACCATGTGTCTATGAGTGATTTATACGTGATCCAATTCACTCAAGACCTACATGAAGGTTTCCATCATTTTCAGAAGAGCACTTAATCCAGCTCCATAACATAAACTCCAGTTCTGCATTTCTCCACCTATATATGACAGAGATATATGCTTCCAATTGGAAACATCACATGTTACAATATGGCCATTAGCTCCTGATACACACATGCTGTCACAGGGTGACTCACATTAGTGATAGACAACAAAGGGCTTGATTCAGCAGTATACTGCTGATTGCAGGTTCCTGATCAGGAATCTGCATGTGTGCAGGACTCATTCTGCGAGTGTGCAGAATGGGTCCTGTGTAGTCACAGGCAGCGCCTTCTATGCTTGTGCCAGGTAAGGGATGGTGTGAGGGCGGCTGTCATTCCCAGAAATGGGGCCGTGTCCACCTCATTTTCCAGGAGTAGCAAGCCCAAGGACTACGTCGACTGATGCAGTGTCCTGGGCTTGCAAGCTGAGTAAGCTGAGTAAGCTGAAGCTTACTAAGATTGCTGGAGGCCCAGGGGGGCTATCCACCATTGCGACCATTGACCACCGATGATCGCAATGGTGATTCCCACCTTATAACCTCCATCACAGTGCTGGGATTGCAATGTATGTAGTTATGAAACTGGCAGACACAAGGCCATCGGTAAAAATCCTGATGGCAGAATGCCGACTAGGGATTCATGATAGATGTTGAGTTGCTGACACCTATCATAATCCTGATGCCGGAATCCAGGATGATGCGGGCCTGAATTAGGTAAGTCCGGGGTGCCCATCCTCTTAGCCGTGTGGGGGGGAGGGTTAGGTTTAGGGCAACCTGGGGGATGTTAGGGTCAGGAACCCCCCCAAGAAGGGTAAGGGTTAGGCTAGGGGAAGGGGGTTTAGAGTTAGGCACCAATGGGGGGAGGTTAAGGTTAGGCACCCCCCCAGGAGGGTTAGGTTTAGGGTATGGGGAGGGGGGGTAGGTTACAACACCCCTAGGGGAAGGTTAGGTTTAGGCACTAGGGGGGAAGTTAGGGTTAGGCACCCCTAAGGGAGGGAGAAGGGACGGTTAGGTTACTTACCTGCCGCAGTCAGGATTTTTTTCCTTTCAGGCAGACACTGTCGGGTTTTGAACCAGTGGCCACCGATATTTCAATCCCAAAAAATTGATGGTTCAATTTACAAATAAAGGTTATGATATTAAGACAGTGGAGGAAGCCAAAGAAAGTGGTCTTAAACTGGATAGACTTGATGCCATATGTAAAACAGGGAGAAAAGTTGATGCACCTAAAAATAGAGAAATTGCATATATAACCCAATACAATAGTCAACATAAGGAGGTAGAAAAGGTAATACAGAAGTACTGGGAGGTTCTTACTAATGACCCGGCACTGAAATCTTTTATTAACCAATAACCTAGATTTATCTACAGGAAAGCCCTCAATATTAAGGACAGTTTACTAAGGAGTGCAATTGCAGTTCCTAGCACTCTTTCATGAATAAATCAAAAGGTTTTTATAGGTTTTGTAACATGTGTTAGGCTTGTAAGAGTCCAGTCTCCAAAATTACTCAACACAAATCCACACAAACGAATAGTTTTTCAAATAGATGTCTTTATTACATGTCACACTAAGTATTGTATTTATTTGCTCAAATGTTCTTCTGGTAGCCAATATGTTGGCAAAACGACTAGGATGTTAAATGATCGACTACCTGAACATGTGAGAAATGTGAAAAAGGGTTTAGAATCACACAATGTAACATTGCACTTTTAAACTAAACATCAATGTGAACTAAACCATTTCGTTTGTTTTTGTGGCATTCAATCTGTTAAATCTGACTGGAGAACAAATAATAGAGATAATATCCTCGCTAGAATGGAAATGAAAACCATCTATTTATTATTATAAGTCATTAACTCCAAAAGGTTTAAATTAGGGATGTGCAGGCTCGGATAGGTTTGAGTTTGCACGTTGAGTTTGGATTTTTCCCTCCAAAAAAACGGAACTCAGAAAGAGCTAAAACGTCATCTTACATGGACGAACATCATCATTCCTTGACAAAAGTCCAGGAATGATGATGTTCGTCCATGTAAGATGAAGTTTTGCCTCTTTCTGAGTTCCGTTTTTTTGGAGGGAAAAATCCAAACTCAACGTGCAAACTCAAACCTATCCGAGCCTGCACATCCCTAGTTTAAATGTGGATTTTTAGATGAAGTGGTTCTTGTTAGAGCATTATTACAGGTTGAGTCTCCCATATCCAAATATTCCAGAATACGGAATATTCCGAAATACGGAATATTTTTAGCATGGCTGAGAATGTGAAACATTTGCTTTCTGATGGTTCAATGTACACAAACTTTGTTTAAAGCACAAATTATTCAAAATATTGTATAAAATTACCTTTAGGCTATGTGTATAAGGTGTATATAAAACAAAAATGCATTCTGTGTTTATATTTGGGTCTCATTCCCAAGATATTTCATTATTTTATGCAAATATTTAAAAATACGGAATATTCCGATATCCAAAATACCCCTGGTCCCAAGCATTTTGGATATGGGAGACTCAACCTGTATATACATTTTATTAATTTTGGTGTTTTTACTACCTTTTATTAATTTTATGTTTTTATTCTTGCATGTATATCCGAATAATTCTGAGGACTCCTGTTTAAATTTGCATCCATTGTTCCATGAATTCCCAAGCATACTATCTAAGAATGAATTTTGATTGGGACTCCATTCCAACATCTGCCTAAATGGAAATGTCATCATTTTGGTTTCTATTATGATGTCACCCAATATGATGGGAGGAACCATAAGTGTGTGTCCCTGTTGTTGATGGACGGGATCCATTCTCAAGTGCACGTCGCAAGGTGATAAGAACATCTGGTTGCCACCGGACGACAACTTCCAGGAATGCATTCCAGCTACGGAAAATGGGGAACGACCTATTTCCTGTTTGGATTTGGTGCGCAAGCCACTATACATGAATAGGGATCAAACGGAAACATGGACTGGATGTTGCTCGACAGCTCACCCCGTTTTGTAGGAGGGGAGGGGGGGTGGATGGACAAACAGAGGCATTCCCGAAGGAACACCTGCCATTTGTGGGCGGCCCTACTGACATATTTCGTGATGACAGTAGTGAACTTCCTGCTCTATTACAGCAGGAAGTTCACTCGGGCTTGCAGGAACTGAGACCCTACCACAAGGGTCTCATCACAAGCCCATCACTAGGCAGCTCGCAAAAGCTGTAGGTGGTCACCCACAGCTATGCGAGCAGCCTGAAGGTGGATTTTTTTTAAATGCCAGCATCCCGCTGCTGGGCAAAATGCCGCCACTAGCCCCTTACAATCAGGACACCGGCATTGGAATCCTGACAGCCGGCATCCCGATCATAAGACACCGGAGCCAGGTAAGTGTCAGCCATGGGGGGTTAGGTTTAGCTACCCCCTAGGGGGACTTAGGCATCCCCAGGGAGAGTTAGGGAGGAGAGGAGGGGTTAGTGTTAGGCACCCTGGGATGGTTAGTTTTAGGGTGCTGTGAAGGGGGATCAGGTTTAGGCACCAACAGGGGAACTTAGGGTTAGGCACCACCCCGGGAGTTTTAAGGTTAGCCATCACCAAGGGAGGGTTAGGGGGGTGAGAGGGGAGGGTTAGCAAACTTACCAGCCAGTAACAGGATTCTGAAGAGTCAAGCTTAGCCACTGGTGTTTCAATCTCATTCTCCAGTGGGGTGTAAGGGAGTATGGAGTAGATGAAAGTAATCAATTTATATCTCCCCTTACTCAATCATGCTGTGACCCGCTCAGGGTGGAAATGCGTCAGCAGGCAGCAGTTTGAGTCTAATACTAAAGCGACAGAGATCCTATTATCATGGTCTGCAATAGCGGAGGTTTAAGCTGACAGCATGGTGCTGCATACGGAGAGAGCCGAGGAGAGCCGCGGCTCTCTCCGTATGCAACACCACGCCTAGCACAGAGGGAGACCTAGCACACATGCTACTGTAACCTCCAGAAATGACAGCATCTGGAAGCTTTAGGAGCTGGGCTGTAGTGATTACCAGGAATATCATCGCTTTGGGAGTCTGCAATACTTTCTGGTTCCCACATATCTGGTGAGTTCTGTTTGAAAGTAGGCGACAACGGGACCCGGCGATACTTGAATGGGCGGAAAGTACTGTCAGATTTGGGGAAATCAGCCTGACACCCCCCCAAATTATGCTCTGACATGGGGTTAGCTATGGTACCCCCCAATTTGCTCAAGGTATTTGGTGTTTTTCTACAGGCTCAATAGCTGCTAAATAGCGTTATTTTAATAAGTGGTGCAGAATAGTATTTAGGAGGTTTTTTTGTTAAAAATAACTTATGCCAGCAAATTTGGGGTACTTGAAAATGGGGGCCAGCATATTTAAAAGTAGTTAAATTAAAGTTGAAAAAATCATGAAAAATCCACCTGCCACAAGCACCTGCCATTAAAAAAACAATTGGGGCATACTTGGGGACCCCCCCAGAGTCAAGTTCACTAGTTTTTAACTTTGCACACCCAATTTTTTTTTACGCCCCCAAATTTAAAGTCATATTTTGGGGTGTTCTTAAGTGGTTTTTTTTTTTTTTAAATTACACAGTTTACCTTTGGGGGATTGTCTGAAGGTTGAACGGGGGTTCCCGCAACATTGCACCCCAAAACCCCAATTCTGCACTTTTTTCCGCCTCCTATTCATAGGCGAAACTTTTTCGCCTATTACATTGCATTGACTTTCCGTCTAGGCGGAAAGTCTTTCAAATTGCATACGGATTAAAATCAAAACAGTTGAAAATGACATCATCGGTGAAAAGTTTCCGCCAAAACGGAAACGGCTTTTCACCTCAAATTGAATATGGCCCTAATTTGGACAAGCATCAATCTGTGCAAGGAGGACTAATATCCCTATTTTTTAAACGGAACATTTGTTCTATAGGAGATACGATCCTTATAGAACTTGTTTTTTTTGTGGTACTTTAGCTGTATGATAATAAGATTATTAGATACTGTTTATCTCGGGAAAAGAGAACTATACATTGGTTACAGCGCTGCTGAACTGACATCTTTTGAATATATCATTTAAAGTATGGCAGCTTGTTGAACTGCGGGCCCGATTCAGACCTGCTCGCTAGGCTGCGTTCACATGCAGCTGGACGATTTTCACTATCTGCGCATGCGTATAAGACGCTGAGCATGTGCGCGAACCAGGACCTGATCGCATGTAGTACATAGAGTACTTGCTATATTGAGTGATAGGATGAGCCGTTTGTGGGGGGGTGACAGGGGGAAGTAGATGAAAATGGGGGAGGGGTGGTGTGAATGCAGGCATTCCTGTGTGCTCTAACGGCGTTTCAGGGGCATACATAATTTACACGCAGCATCACAGTACACGTCACCTGGCTGTGTTACACACTGCAGCGGGCACAGTGCTTTTGGCAGGGTATGGTCAGCCACAAGTGCTGCATGCGTGTCTGATGGAACTCGATGTTACTGATTATTGCATACACTTCCTGGAGATGACGTGTGTTACTAAGGAAAAGTGAGCGTCTAATGACTGGTTAGGGGTGTCTTACATACAGCCCACGAGAAATAGTGGGCATACTATTGTCTTACCATGCGATCGCAGCTCTTGCATATATTAGCAGCTGATGGCTGCGTGAAAACACATCTAGCGAGCGGGTCTGAATCGAGCCCTGTGTTTGATGTGGAAGCAGCTGCATTGATTAAGGAGCCCTTTGATGGAAGCTTAAAAACAAGTGTTTGAAATTCCTTCCTCTGCCCACAGAATGAGCAATGAGAGTGGGGGGAGAGGTACCTTATTACAAGAAATGTGAGGGCACCATATTTAATAACCATTAATTCCAAAACAAGAGATCAATCACCAGGAGATGTCGTAAAAAATAAACTTCAAGATTCACATTAAAACTGTTTTATTGAGTTTGATATGATAGTGGCAAAGGTGAGGTCATGGTTTTATTTTAAGGATACATTTTTGTGATTTAATAAGTTGATAAAACCCATTGAAATCTCTCCCTAGGAAAATATTCATATAGGTAATATATGGGTTTGAGATAAAGCCAATTACAGAAGAAATACTTGCTTTAGTTGGTATCAGTGCCAGCTTACAGAAAGCTGACCTTTAATTTCTGTGTGAGGGGGTATACAAATGCAAAGGATTGTTTTTAAGGGGAACATTCCAGGAATCACTTATAAATGTAATATCCTATATAAACATAATTATCTGTTATGATTATCTATTAGAGCACAGTAATGGATAATGGATACAGGCCCTGATTCAGAGCCGGACGCTCTTTCAGAGCGCTTGCTCTGAATCAGGGCGGTTTTTTTTGAGCCGGCCTCCCGGCCGCTCGCTAAGCTGTGGGTGACCACCCACAGCTTTTGCGAGCAGCCAGGTGATGGTCGCGATGGTCTCAACCATCTCGACCATCGGGCTTGAAACGAGTCCCTTGTGGTAGGTTTCATCTTCCGCAAGCCCCAGTGAGCTCTAATAGAGCAGGAAGCTCAACTACAGACATCACGAGTGATGTCAGTAGGGCCGCCCTCAAACCGCAGGTGTTCTTTCGGGAATGCCTCCGTTTGGCCAGCCTCCCCCCCTCCCCACCTACAAAACAGGGCGAGCTGTCGATCAACATCGACAGCCGCCCCATTTTGTTGCGAACCCCGTAGCGAGTGATTTCTCATTTGTTCCGGGGCTCGCGCACACGCATTGAGCATGCGCACTGCCCGGCCATGGACCCGTTTGTGAGCACATTGTGCTTGCGAGCGGGTCTGAATCAGGCCCACAGTACATATAGAGGTTAGCTATGGCAGTTTAATTGGAAATGAAAACAAAATTATATATAATAGTTAAAAATATAACAATTTATTAAACCATGTAAGATTGATGCAGGGCTTTTCAGCCTTCAAGGCACTGAAAGGTGATAATAATGAATTCTAGGTTATCCAATTGTTAATCCTCCAAATAAGTCCCCAACAAAAGTCTAGGAAGTCCCTGCAGGAGTCAAAAGAGCAAGTGGTGAGATATTTGAAGTGTTCGCTAAAACCACTATCCCTGTTTATGGCACCCACTAAAGTCAGGGATAGGTTTAGAGGGGGATGCAATTTGAATCTAAGCACAAAAGTAAAATACGTTTCAAAAACAAACATGCATCTTAAGGCTGGTACACACTAGGCGATGTCTATTGTGTACCGACCTCATTAGCAATGGGACACAGTGAGGTGCTGGCATCAGCAAGTGCATACACACTTGCCCATGCTGGCAGCAAAGAAGTGACGGTGGGAACCATGCTGCATTCGGCAGCATGGCCCTTGCTAATGATGTCACCCATGGACCTGCATTCATGTTCAATGGCGATTATGCTGATGATGCACTGGAGCATGCATCGTCAGTGACACTAGATGATGTGTCCAATATATCTTCCGATCCAGCCGGATCAGACAACATATCATCTAGTGTGTGCTCAGAATAATGCTTGCAATTAGTCAAAAATTGTGTCCATTTGATGAGCTGTAGTGATGTCTTGTATCCATGCAGCAGTAATCTTTTTAGAAAAAATTATTTATTTATTTAAAAAATTATACCCCCTGCAGAAAATAACCAAATCACAGTAGCGCTGCTAGAATAATGCTGGTGGGGGTAAAATTGGGGTGACTGAATGCTTGGTATGCCTTTAAAAAACTGCAATCAGTGCTAGACTTTGCTAGCCAGGGCTGGTGGTTAGGTCATGGTTTTATTTTTAGAATAAATTTTTGTGAATTAATAAATTGATTAAACCCATTGAAATCCCTCCCCAGAAAAACATTCAGATAGGTAATATATGGGTTTGAGATAAAGCCAATCACAGAATAAATACTTGCTTTAGTTGGTATCAGTGCCAGCTTACAGAAAGCTGACCTTCAGGGGTAAATTTACTAAAGTGAAAGTTTTTAAAAGTGAGTTTTAGAAGAGATGTTGCCCATAACAACCAAACAGATTCTACTTAACATTTAACTAGCACCTACTAGAACATAATGGCTAGAGTCTGAATGGTTGCTATGGACAACATCTCTATGAAAACTCACTTCTAAAAACTCTCACTTAAGTAAATTTACCCCTTAGTTTCTAGGGGGTATATTTACTAATGGTTGATTTTAATAAATTTAGATTGATTTTAAAATAATTAAAATCGACCTTTAGTAAATATAGCCCTAGGTGAGGAGGTATAAAAATGCAACGGATCATTTTTATGAAAAAGAACATTTCAGGAGTCACTTCTAAATGTAATATGATATCCCATGTAAACATAATTCTGTGCAATATGTATAAGCATAAATGTATTAGAGCGCAGTAAATGTAGTGTTTAACTATGGAAGTTTTATGTGGTAATGAAAACAAAATTATATGGAACAATTCAAAATTATAATTAAGTTGTTATAATTAAAAATTCTTACAACTTAATCAAAAACATGTAAGAAAAAAAAAGAAAAATTGTATATAAGGGGTCACATAAATAAAATATACCTTTTATTAATTAATTATTAAAATATTACTGCCAGGCAAGAAAAAACACATACATAATGAAAAAGTGCAAAAACAGTAAAAAATACAAAAATAAGATATGTTGTTCACAAATGGACGTCACCTATACTTAAGCCCAGATAGTATTAATAATCTCTGAGAATGATATACAGTATATATTTATGATATTGGTTAACACAGATAATCCTTTCAGGTGAAATACATCCCTCCTATTGACATAGGGTTAACCAATTGAAATCATTGTAATAAAGGAGACATACCAATTATGCAAACATAACATATCAAATGAATACAAAAGTGCATATGTGAAGTAAAGTCTTCACGTGTTTAAGTGAGGCGAAATATGTGAAACATAACATAAACAGTGAACGTATTAAAAGGCTGATCACCACGTTATTATATAGATTATAAAGCACAGTTAGTCAATAATTGGAGGCGTCCCTCCCTTCTGCCTGGGAGAAAAAATATAGAGAAAAATCCCGACTAAATAGTCATAAACAATAGGAGATGGTTGATCTTATAAGTCAGATGCTGCTTTTCCACGTCATACAAGTATCAGACGAGGAATGAGTGTCACTGACAAATGGCACCTAAGAAATAGTACAGATTGCCTCTGCTGTTAGTGTCTTCATAACCCAGAGTCCCTGTTACCTATGGCAGAGCAAGGAGTCTGGTTAGTGACAGCTAATGAGAGAGCAATGAAGGTAGATAAAGGCAAGATACCTGTCTCTTAAACTCCAAAGGCAGGAACGTGGTGTGGGGATCCTCCAGTGCGCACTGGGTTCCCTGCAGCTGTGTGGCCGATTCGCGTTTCACCGGAGGCTTTGTCAAGGAAGCTATCTCCACTGTATCACTTTGCAAGGCTTAGTACATCTCTTGCATTATGCAGAGTCGGATGCAATTTGTATCTAAGCGCAAAAGTAAAATACATCCCAAAAACAAACATGACATGTGACCAAATCCGCATACTGTAAGTAGCAAAATGCATTTTTGTTGGGATGCATTTTATGCTCTGATGAGCTGTAGTGATTCTTTGGATCCGCGCAATAGTAATCTTTTTATAAAAAACTTGTTACACTTTTTTTTTAAATTGACACCCCCCCTGCAAAAAAGAAAAAGAGACCAACTCACAGTAGTGCTGCTAGAATAATGCTAGTATTGGTAAAATTGGGGTGATAGAAAGTGTGGTATCCCTCTAAAAATGCCGCTATTATTGCCAGGCTTTACTAGCCAGGGCTGGTGGTACTGCAATAGGGAAACCCATAGAATGTGGTCTCTATGCCATATTGCCAAATGCACTCACCATGGAGCAGAGGGCCCGATTCAGACCCACTCCCTAGATGCATTCGCACGTAGCCGTCAGCTGCCAAAGTATGCAAATCCGGCGATTGCACGGCAAGACATTAGCACGCCCACTATGTTTTGGCATGCGATCGCAGTGTGTATTTAGATGCCCACAAGCCTGTCATAAGATGCCCACTTTCCCTTAGTGGTACACATCATCACCAGTAAGTGTATGCAACAATCAGTAACATCGAGTAACATCGGACCCATACGCAGCACTTGTAGCTGACCATACCCTACTGCAAGCACTGCGACTGTAATTCATCCATGAGACGTGTATTATGACGGTGCATCTTAATTATGCATGCCTCTGAAATGGCATTGAGACGCTCAGGCATCGCCTGCATTCGCACCACCACACCCCCGTTTCCATCGGCCACCCCCTGTCACCACCCACAAACGGTACGTACTGTCACTCATTCTAGCGGGGCATCTGTGTACAGGGTGTGAACGCTTCCCGATTGCATGGACTAGTTCATGCATGCGCACTGCATCTTAAACACATGCACACATTGCAAACATCGGCAGGCTACATGCGAACGCAGGCTAGTGAGCGGGTCTGAATCGGGCCCTGTATTCCCAAGTTAGAACATGAATACAAAACAATGCTAACTCATTGCTGATAGCACTAGTGCTCTTCTCAAACACCTGTGGACTGTATGTATGTGTGGGGTAATAAATGTGTTTCTGGCAAAACAAAGATCTCAACAAGTAATGCCTGCATTTTATTGCTGCCAGGGCTTGCTGGCACTCGGGGAATTACATGTGTCAGCATGCTTGGCATCCTGCTGGGACCTGCTTGGCAAATCTGAGGGTATCTGGGGTCCACCTGAAAAAAATCAGTCTAAAAAGACACAAGCTGTAAAAAAAATCTTTATTGATAAAATCCCCCCCACACACTTTCTCTTAGTTACCAATTTATTACTCAACTACCTCAAATATGGACACTTCTTTGTCTCATGATCTTAGCTTTGCAAAACACAATGGTAATAAAGCAAATATTTGAATCTAATGGAGACCTGGCATGAATAATAGGCTTATTTCCTGCCATTCCTATTAATTGGAGTGGCATTGCTCTGATTGGTCAATGTATATGAAAAATCACTCTGATTGAATAGAAGTAACCCTCCCACATGGGCTTCTAACCAATCAATGGGACTTTTTCACACGTTGCTCAAATCAAAGACTTTCTGGTCCTTAATCAGGTTTGGGAATAGAGTAAGATAACACAAGTATTTGTGCACCAGGACAAACCTTATTGCAACGCAAGGGGTGCAAATACATCATTTTTTTTTGCATTCAGCGTAAATACTCGCTGCTTTTGCATGTATCCCACAAATTTTGGATTGCTTTATTATTACACTGCAATTTAGATTTCAGTTTGGACCCCTCCCACATCTAAATCTCTCTACACATTTTAAATTTGCCCCACCTGCAGTGCAGCATGGTTTTACCAAGATGCACAATTACTTGCTATTTCTTATCTATTCCCAAATCTGAATCAGGCCCTCTGTTTGTGAACAAAGACCTGTCATTCACCTTGTGCACCTTACAGGGCAAATCTATCATCCCCCCATCCAAATGGGGCTTTATTGTGTAACAAGCCAAGATTGGGGATTATACAGTACAGTATATGGACTGAACAGGACCTACATATATGGAAATTAGTCAACATTCAATGGGTATAAGAGGGAATGTTTGGAGCATTTTTATCTAAAGTGTCTCTACATGGTATACAGACAGTACATGTGTTGCCTAAGTGTTATCATTCCAGGGAAGCAAGAAATGTATGCATGAAAGGGCATTCTGGTCCATGTTGTTCATCTAGAGAAAGCACATTTGTTTATATTTGTGACATATTTATTTCCCCACACCCAGAGCTACACAGTATTTGCAGTAGCCTCAGTTCCATCTGTAAGGGGCAGCATTTTGTAGGGGTAACACATTTTTGCAGGCCCATTCCCAAATTCTATATTGGCTATAGCTAACTGATGACTGAACAAAGGACTATTATGGGCAGACCCCATTATTTGCTACTGTGCCCCCCAGTATGGGCTGGCAAAGCCCGTTGCTAATACAGTAGTAGCAATTTTGAGGTAACACAATTATTGTTGCCCCTTCCCTCCAAATCTGATGCTTCTGGACTTGGCTTGCAGCACTCGTGCTAATTGTTCTTTTAGGGGCTACTGTATTAATCTTTGAAATGTGATGATTATACGATATGCAAATTCCACCATGATGACCCTGCACCTTGTTGCTAAATGCTGCAAGTCATGTCTACAGAGGGGGGTGTCGGTTATACAGTGGTGGTGCCATGCACCCACATCACAGAAATGGTTGTCCTCTACAGGGTTCTACCAGAAGGAAGTTCTTAAATGTCAACAAGTATGTCTGATCTACAACAGCCCACCTGTCACTCCCCTGTTCTACCTCTCTGATTGCAGAGAGGAATAACATGGAGATCGGTCTCAGTCTGCATGTAGTCTGAGACATGCTCAATTCTAACGCTCATGCATGAGGCCCAAAGTGTCAACAAGTAAAGCTGGGTACACACTAATAGATATATTGCCCTTTCCATTAAATGGGCGATATATCTATAGTGCATCACCAGTTGTGTACAGCAGATATGTCTGTGAATGAGGTCGTTCACTGACATATCCAATCTGCTATGCAGCATAGCAAATGTCCGATATAATCTGCTGGTGTGTATGGGCGACCCGCTGATTACTCATACACATGCTGCGATCACCCACCGGTGCTTGACAGTTCAACTGAGTGGGCAATTTAAATGCCTGTCCAGTTGAGCTGTCAAGCCCGGCACATTGGATAGATGATTGTGTGTATACACTTATCAATCTTCAGATACTGTAGGTCAACAGGTCGGCCGAACTGCCTACCCGTCGACCTAGTGTGTACCAACCTTAAGTCACAAATTGACAGACAACATCTGTATTTAATGGCCATGATGTTTTAATAATTTTATATTATTTCACAAAGGGTGGATCTCTAAGTGCATTGCAATCTATACAATGCAAACAGGAATTTTCATGTTGGTGATTAAACATTTATTGAGTACTTTATGAGAAGTTGTATAAACAATGGTGTCTTGACTATTGCTTTATATTTACTGTTAAAAAATAAGCTTTAAAGCAGGCCTTCATTTCTTGATTTCTCAGGCTGTAAATAAATGGGTTCAGCAGTGGAATCCCCATAGTGTATAACAGAGAGAGGATCTTCTTTAATTTCATTGAGCTCTGTTGAGAAGGTACAAAATAAATAATGAATAATGTACCAAAGTAGGTGCAGACAGATACGAGATGTGAGCTACAAGTGGAGAAGGCTTTCTGGCTCCCGGTCTTTGAGGACATTTTCCCAATGGTCCAAAATATGGATATGTAGCTAAGAATGATCAACATGCATGGTAAGAGGAGTACAACAGAGGCCATCAGTAGGGCATGCCTTTTTGCCACCGTAGAATCTGTAGTAGACAATTGTATAATTGGACCTATATCACAAAACAGGAAGTCAAGAGTGTTTGAACCACAGAACCTTAAGTCGTAGACTGAAGTTGATGAGAGGAGCATCACTATAAAAGAAAACAGCCAAGCCCACAGTGCCAGATGATTACGAGTCCTGATGTTCATGATTGAGGAATATCTCAAGGGTCTGCAGATGGCCAGATATCTGTCAAATCCCATAACTGTCAGGAGAAAACACTCAGAACTCGCAGCTGCTGCACCAAAGTAGAACTGAGCAATACAACCATATAAGGGCATGGATGCTCCATTCCACCACACAACATAGAGTACACTTGGCAAAACTATGGTGGAAAATAAAATTTCACATGCGGACAAATTACAGAGAAAGAAATACATCGGAGAATGGAGTTTTGGACTGACAGTTATCAAACATATTACAAACATATTTCCAATAAGAATGGTAAGATAAAATATAAGTATTAGAGCAAAAATAACATATTTAAGTTGGTTTAAAGTGCCAAACCCCAGAAGAACCAACTCCTTCACCATGGTCTTGTTCACCCCACACGAAGCCTGGTAAAAGAGATTTTGTTATTATTAGTACTCTTATTTATACTTTATATTGTCACAAAAGAGGATATTAAGTAAATCTAATTGTGAAAAATGAGGCGAGGGGAAAGAGATGTTAGTGGAATAAAGTGAGACTGTAGGCAGAAACAGGTTAAGAAAAGAAGAGTGGAATTAGGTGGTAAATTGTCATGATTGGAAAACCATTGTGTAATATGGAGCATGTACATCTTTGGATTAGGGATGTACAGGCTCGGATAGGTTCGAATTTGCACGTTGAGTTCGGATTTTTCCCTCCAAAAAAACGGAACTCTGAAAGAGGCAAAACGTCATCTTACATGGACGAACATCATCATTCCTGGACTTTTGTCCAGGAATGATGATGTTCGTCCATGTAAGATGACGTTTTGCCTCTTTCTGAGTTCCGTTTTTTTGGAGGGAAAAATCCGAACTCAACGTGCAAACTCGAACCTATCCGAGCCTGCACATCCCTACTTTGGATGCTGCCGGAGAGCCTGATTGGATATGGAAGTGAATTCTGTAGCTGGGTGGTTAGTACAGGAGAAGTCCTTTTAATGTCATTATCGTCTTTATCAGTGTGAAGTTGAGGCTATTTATTTATCATAGTGTGAAGTGAGCTTTTCCCGGTCTGCATGCTGTTACAATTGCTTGAACACACTCTTACTGTAGTATGCCTACATTATAATTCCCTTGTCTCATCCTGTTCTTCCCATCCAGGAGCAGGCAGATTTAAAAGCTAGAATCACCTAAATCTACATTTGTGCCTATGTGTACACTGCTTTTCTGGGCATGAGCAGTGCAAAAATCTCTTACAGTACAAATAATGCAGTATTCACATTGCACAGGCCCTTTATCTATAAATCTCAATACGGTACAGGAACTAATGTCTGTGTTAGAAAATTTGTTAGACTGGTATAGAATCTACCTTACCTCTAGATGTGTATTGGCCATTGAAAATGTTCTGTGTGTCCCTGCCAAAAGCCCACAAACAGACCCAGTAGTAGACTGTATGAGTTTGTAACAGGGAGAAGTGTGACATCATATGATGCTGAGTCTCACCAACACAAGCCACTACTAGTCACTACTACTAGTCACTACAAGACAAGGCCAGGGGGTAAATTTACTAAGAATCGAGAATGGTCAAGATGAGTTTTTTTTTAATTCGATTTGCATCACCAAATCTCAGGTGATTTTCCAGCTTTTAATCTCGCAAATTTACTAAGAAGTAAGTTTAGCAGAAAGTCAGTTGGCCGATGGTGAAGCAGATCGAGAAATCTCCCCCGAGTTGCAAGTGAAGATGAGATTACTCACCTGAGATTGCAGTGTTTTCTCTCTGCAAATCTCTCCGGAGCTAGCAACCTGCACATATCAGTGATATATGTGCTGGCTGCTTCTGTGTTAAGACCTGTAAAAAATGGGTTAAATGTTATAAAAAAATTGACATAGGGTCCCCCCACTAAAGCTTAACCAGCCAGTCCTGGTACCTAAAATTACGGGGAACAAAACGAGTAGGGTTCCACTGTAATTTAGGTACCAGCACAAAGCTGGTTTTAATTATAGGGGAAAAAATTGTGTAGGGGTCACCCTATAATTAAAAACAGCACCGGACCATTTCTAGCGGGGGGCTGATGCCACAGCCAGGGGAGCCCTTTCACTGGGCCCCCCCAGATGCAGTATCAGTCCTGACCACTAGTCAGCCCAGGCCAGTAATCCCTGCAGAGTTGGGGCCCCCCAATAAAGGGGTCCCCTCTCCAGGGCACCCCTGGCCTAGGCTGATAGCCAAGGGCAATCCCCGCTACCCCTGGGTGGTGGTTGGTGGGTTGATAGTGTATGTAGTGTGTAAAAATTAGAATCAACAACATTGTCTTTACAGTGGAATACAGGTCCCAGCAAGCCTCCCCCACATGCTGGTACTTGGAGAACCACAAGTACCAGCATGTGGGGCATTAAGGGCCCGCTGGTACCTGTAGTTCACATGTAAAGAAATGTGTAAAAAAACACACACACGCCCTACAGTTTTATTACATACATACACTCACACACACATACTTACCTTCTACCTTCTCCAATGTAGAATCCGTGTGGAATGGCCTGCAAAAAAAAAAATTGTATACTCCCGTCCATCCTGGTGCTGGTCTCCATAGCATCCATGGTCTTTGTAAAATAAAAAAAAATGACTTACCCGAACCAGAGCTTTTGCATATACTTACACTACGTGAACTGACAGATGATCGGAATCATCTGTTTTTTTCTCACGGCCCGCTGGCCAATCAGTGTCCGCTTTACATGTAGTGGCCGCTTATTGGCTGGTCCCAAGTGGGTCCCAGGCATCTCACCCGAGATTGTCATCCCGATTCTTGGTAAATTTGCGAGCTGCATCTTTTAGGTGAAAAGTACTTCCGAGTTTGCCCGATGGTGATAAGATTCGAGTTTGCTACAGTATCTCACCCAAGTTTTACGAGTGAGAAGAGAGAAATCTCTCTCTAACTCCCCTGACTTTGCCTTCAGTCAACTTGCCAGTTGAAAATCATGACTCAACTCTCCTGAGATTGGTATATCGACCAATCTCAATTCTTAGTAAATTTACCCCCCAGGAATCTGTCTACAGTAGGCCTGCAAAATACAGCAAATACTGCATAACCTCACTTTTAGAGGCCACTAGTCTAATGCAGTAACTCCCTTGACTGTGGGGACCAATTAATTTACAAGATAAGAAACACTGGAGTGTTTGCCAAACCATTGGTCCTGTGGGCAGGGGTCTTTAACATTTTTGCCTATTGTAAAGAAAATAAAAATAAATAGCTGATTATTATTATTATTATTTCTTTCATTCAATAAATAACATCCAAAGTTACATGTGTTAATAAAAAGATTCTAAACTATTTCAATTGACTACCAAACTGGTTTTATAATAAATTAAGGAGGCAGGAGATGGAGATGGCTCCAAAACACTGAGCATTGTCAGGTTTTATAACACGGGAGCAAGGAAAGATGAGCTGCACTGGGACCTAATACAAAGTACTTGAAAGGATCAGCCTCAACTTAGGAGACAATTGCTGATAGGGGTGCTACTCCCTACCCAAGAGCAATACACAAAAAAATAAAGTAGGTACAGTAATTGTAGGAGTTTACTTTAGGTTCTATGGGCCTGATTCAGACCCGGTCGCAAGCGCTGTGCACTCGCAACCGGGTCGATGGTGGCCCAGTGTGCATGCTCATGATGGAGCCGGCTCTGTCGTGCGCATGTGCGAGACCCGGATAGCGATGGGCACTCCGTCGCTCTGGGTCTCGTACCAAAGGGGGCGTGCTGTCAATGTTGAGTGACAGCACGCCCCCTTTGGTGGGCGGGCCGGGGGAGTGGCTGCCCAAACTGAGGCGTTCCCATGTGAACGCCTCCATTTGGGGGCGGCCCCACTGACATCACGAGTGATGTCAGTGGGAGAGATTTCGGCTCTGCTAGAGCCGAAATCTCTCTGGGGCTTGCGGCGACGAGACCCTACCACAAGGGTATCGTTGCAAGCCCAATGGCCGCGATGGTCTTGACCATCGCGACCATCTTCCTGGCCTCTCACTATAGCTGTGGGTGGGTGGGTGGTTCTAAAAAAAAACAAGGCCGGCCCTGATTCAGAGCGTCCAGCTCTGAATCAGGGCCTATATCCCATGGAAAGTTTAAAATGTAGCTTTTCTAAATGATAATTGCAAAAACATTCACAACAGCATTAAAGTCTTTACAAATTTAAAATAAAATATAGAATTATTGTGTAAGTTAGAAAAAAAAAATCACACTTGAAAGTACACTGTATTTGTCATTTATTTATTGTATTGGTCATTTACTGTAGCAGATCGCAGCAGACACCAGAGTATTGACATTTAGTTAACATACCGGCTTCTGCCGTAAGTAGTTTAAAACTGTATTTTTTAGCTGTGACCTCACTTAATAGAGTTTTGCAACTAAAATGCTGTCTCAAATAATCAAGTTAATCCCACCTCTCTACCCATATTAGATAATGTCCCAGGTCCCTTGCCATGAGATTAATTGTCTTTATTATTAAACCTTTTGATATGGCACCACAAGGGGTCCACTCCACCTTGCAATGTATATAGGCAAAAAGCAGTGCAAGCAAGAAAGTACTGCAAACATAACAGGTAGTGCAAACATAACAAGAAAGTAGTGCAAACATAACAGATAGTGCAAACATAACAAGAAAGTAGTGCAAACATAACAAGTAGTTCAAACGTAATATTAAAGTAGTGCAAACAAGAAAGTACTGCAAACATAACAGGTAGTGCAAACAAAACAGGTAGTGCAAACATAACAAGAAAGTAGTGCAAACATAACAGGTAGTGCAAACATAAAAATAAAGTAGTGCAAACAAGAAAGTAGTGCAAACATAACTAGAAAATAGTGCAAAAGACGTACAGTACAAAACATTGCAGAACATTGGATTCTTGCCTCTCTATTCAGTTGTGGTTGGAGCTGAGAGTTGCACTGAAGGAAGAACTAAGAAGATTGATCCACCACCGTGGTAACCCCAGATTTCTCCTGCACCTTAACATTTGTATTCTCACCTTTTCAGTGTATTACATATACTTAAGCAAAGTCTAAAACCTTTCTGTAATTACTATACTTTCACCATGGGAATCGGTATGAAATACTGATGGAGGGGATGCCGGCTGTCAGTACACTGACAGCGGCATCCCGAAGGTTCAAATCCCAAAAGGGATCGGTGAGTACGGTTCCCCTGTCCTATTTACACCCTAATCCTCCTTTCCTGTACCCTAATACTAACACTACCTATTCCTCACCCTAACCCTAACCCTCCCAGTAAGTGCCTAAAACTAACCCTCCCCTCTTAGTGCCTAACGCTAACCCTCCCCCCTTAGTGCCTAGCCCTAAACTCCCCCCCCCGGTGGTGCTTGAACCTAACCCTCCCTGCCTGGAGCCTAACCCTAACCTCCCCTCTCTTGCAGCCTAATGCTAACACCCCCTGGGGCGCCTAATACCTAAGCCCCCCCACCACCGCGGCTGAGGCTCACCTTTCCGCAGATCGGGATGCCGTTTGCTGGGAACCCAAAGTCGGCATCCTGAGTAATATCGGGATTTCAGCACGGTGTTGTCTCTGTGTTAGGGATTTCGATGCCGGGGTTCCGGCAGACGGAATCCCTCACCATGTACCAAACTCTGACCACCCATTAAACGTTGTATGATATATTAATTTAATGTCAATGTATAAAGATAACTTGTGTTCTTTATAGAGGGTGACCAACTTTTGAAACAAATATGATCTTCAGTATTGCTATTTAATTTATACTATAATCTTTACATTGATAAATGGTCTGATTTATGCTGTGTTTATTACCCTCTATTATATACAGTCTATGGCCATCATACTGTATAATAATATATTTACCATCCGATCTATGATTATGTGTGCCTCTGCTCATGCTGTAGGATAGCCATTGTCTGTACTTGTTTCTCTAGAATCAAAGTGCTGTTAGCACACTGCTATTTTACTTAAACCAACCACATAAAGCATTTTATGGTATCACTCTGACTGTTCTTCCAGCTGACATTGTAGTATATTGCAGTATAATGGGTAACATAGCTGCCATACATTACTGGGGTTCATTAGTTCAATTCCTTACTAAAGCTATTTATGTAGAGTTTGTATGTTCTCAACATATTTGTGTGGGTTTACTCTGGGTACTCCTGTTATTCCCATATCCCCAAAACCAGATTGGTAGGTTATTTGCCTTCTGATAAAACAAATATAGATACAGTAACTCTATTCTATATGTATCCATGTGATAGGGAATATACTGTAGATTGTAAGTTCCATTGGGACAGGGACTGATGTGAGACTGAAACATTTCTGTACATTGCTGCAGAATATGTGGGTGGCATATATAATTACGATTATGTACCTGTTATTACACTATTCCTGCTATTACAGCCACATCAAATCTGACAGCTATGTTGGAAATTATCTTTAAAATTATCCTTAAAAATTAGCCAAGCTTTCCGGCCATGTAAAACTGATGTTGACGGTTCTGTAATTTACGTATATCTGTCTTTTATTATCATAATGCAGTTTAAAGTGTTCACTTTGTCTCCCTAAAATGTCAGGGCATATTTTATAACTTTTATCAGTTCTGTGAATCCTGAATTTTCTGTGCACTAGATTTCAGCGCTAACAATGGGATGCAGTTATGAGATGCCACCGGTCTCAATACCGACATCCGAATCCCAACAATGGAGTTAAGATAGGCATCGAAATACTGGCGCCTATCTTAATCCTGATGGCGGAATGCTGAAGGATGCCAGACCGAACGAGGTAAGTCCAAGGCGCCCTTAGCATTAGCAGCGGGGAGGGGGGTAGGGTTATCTTTAGGGATCATAGCCCCACAGGGGAAGGTTAGGATTAGGCACCCCCCTGGGAGGGTTAGGTTTAGGGTGCGGTAAGGAGGGTTAGGGTTAGTCACCCCCGGGGAGGTTAAGGTTAGGTACTATGGGGAAGATTAGGATTAGACACTACTAAGGGAGGGTTAGGGTTGGGGGGAGAAGGTTAGGGATAGGCTACTTACCGGCCCTGTTGGCATCTTCTGCCTTTGGGCTGACGGTGCTGAGATATGAACCGAGGACTTCATACCCATTCCCTAACAACAGATTGGCTCTGGGTGTGTAATATTGGTTTACAGTCTTTGTTTGCTAATATGTTGGCATAACATGATTTTATGTTTTACTATCCACCTTCATATATTAGCCAGGTCCTGCCACTGTGATTTTCATGTCCTCATGCTATCCCCACTGAGCTGTATCAGGTTACATGTATCAGTGATATTGTCCTGATGGATGTATGTGATGTCATTTTCACAAACCCTAAAGTGATTTACATCACCAAAGGTATCAACAAAAATGTAAACTAAACTAAAAATTCATCAAAACACCTCAAAACTGTGGCCAAACTAGATAATAATAATAATAATAATAATAATAATAATAATAATAATAATAATAATAATAATATAAAGATTGGAAGCATTATTTAAGCATCAATAATAAATAAATAAATATTGAATTTAAATGATAGAAGAATACAGATATTATTCCAGTCATTGTAGTCATGAAAGGATCTTACTTCCTGCAATAACAATATTGATAAGATCCAACATGAAATTGTATGCGCTTACTCAGCCAGATATCTGCTCCTTTCCTTCCTTAAACCTTCCGCCACCTTCTCTTCATTTAATTCCACAAATGAAGAAGAAGTATCTACTCTCTTTTCGTCATTCTACTTTCTTACCATCATTATCAAATGTGCAGTAATTATTCCTATTTTGAAAACACACAATTCTGACCGTATGTTTCTCTATAGTTACTGTCCCAGCTCCCATGCCCCTCCAAGCTGCTTGAGAGACTTGAATACACCCGCCTAATGCACTTTCTTGCTTCACACAACTTATTGGACCCACTTCAGTCAACCTTTCATTTCTAACACTCCATAGAGACAGCACTGACTAAAGTGGTTAATTATGTGATCACTGCTAAGTCTAAAGGTAAATACTCCCTTCTAATCCTCCTCTATCTCTTTGCTGCCTTTGGCACTGTTGACCACTCTTCTCATACAAGCACTACATGCCCTAGGTTTTCGGGACAAAGGGCCTGATTCAGACCCACTCGCGAGCGGCTGTCAGCTCGCAAGTGGGTCGATGTTCTGGTCTGAGCATGTGCACGACGGAGGGAGCTCCGTCGTGCGCATGCGCCAGACGTGACGAGCGAAGGAAAGTCCTTCGCTCGTTGTGTCTGATCAAAGGGGGCGTGCTGTCAATGTTGATTGACAGCATGCCCCCTTTGGTAGGCGTGCTGGGGGCGTGCCTCCCTGATGGGGGCATTCCCACGGGAACGCCTCCCGTCAGAAGCCGGCCCACTGACATCACTAGTGATGTCAGTGGGAGTGATTTTGGCTCTGATAGAGCCAAAATCACTCCGAAGCTTGCGGTTGAAAACCTCAACCGCAGGCTCCGGCTCGCAGTTTCGATGGTCGCGATGGTCATGACCATCGCGGCCATCAAAATGCACGCTCGTATAGCCTGTGGGTGGTGACCCACAGCTATACGAGAGTCCAGGAGGATGCTCCATTTTCATGGAGGCCGGCCCTCATTCAGAGCGAGCGCTTGGCTCAGAGCGTACGGCTCTGAATGAGGGCCAAAGACCTATCCTAGTTCTCATCCTACATATCTAATTGCTCTTTCAGTGTTTGTTTCTTTGACTCCACCTTGTCTTTGCTACCTCTATCAGTTGGAGACATCAAGGCACAGTCCTAGGTCCTCTGCTCTTCTTTATCTATATTTCATATCTTGTCAAACTAATCAGTTCTTTCGGATTGCATAAACTAAAAACTATAATATAATAAATATAATTTATTAGATTATTTTGGATATTAGTATTATCTGTATGTGGCTGATGACAAAAACCCTACCTCACAATCTCGATGCCTAGGTGTGATTGTTGCCCCCCACATTCTATCTGTGACCAAGTCATGTTACTGTACATCTAAAAAACATATCCAGACTACAACACAATCTTACAAATGACACTACAAACACTGTAATTTGTGCACTCATTATCTTATACGTTAATTATTTCAGTAGTCTCCTTACTGATTTTCCAGAAAACATGGTTACATAACTTTATTTGGGCTTCACCCACTGTGTGGAATGTCCTCCCATGTATAAAAGGACTTTCTTCTACTTTCTAAGCTTTCAACCGTAGCCTGAATACTCACCTCTGTAGGCAGATAATCAAATCCCAGTGCTAACCACAAAACAATCATAAGCTATACTAAACCATTAAATCTCCTCTATACAGTCCACACATAACCTCCATAATCTATCCTACCCAATTACATCCCCTCTATACAGCACACACATATCCTCCATAAGCTATCCTACCCAATTACATCCCCTCTATATAGCCCACACACATATCCTCCATAAGCTATCCGACCCAATTACATCCCTTCTATACAGCACACACATATCCTCCATAAGCTATCCTAACCAATTACATCGCCACTATGCAGCACACACATAACATCCATAAGCTATCCTACCCAATTACATCCCCACTATACAACACACACATAACCTCCATAAGCTCTCCTACCCAATTACATCCCCACTACACAGCCCACACATATCCTCCATAAGCTACCTACACAATTACATCCCCACTATGCAGCACACACATAACATCCATAAGCTATCCTACCCAATTACATCCCCACTATACAACACACACATAACCTCCATAAGCTCTCCTACCCAATTACATCCCCACTACACAGCCCACACATATCCTCCATAAGCTACCTACACAATTACATTCCCACTTTACAGCACACACATATCCTCCATAAGCTACATGCCCAATTACATCACCACTATACAGCACACACGTATCCTCCATAAGCTATCCTACCCAATTACATCCCCAATATACAGCACACACATAACCTCCATAAGCTTTCCTACCCAATTACATCCCCTCTATACAGCCCACACATAACCTCCATAAGCAATCCTACCTAATTACATCCCCTCTATACAGCACACAAATAACCTCCATAAGCTACCTACACAGTTATATCCCCACTATACAGACCACACATAACCTCCATAAGCTATCCTACCCACTTACATCCCCTCTATACAGCACACACATATCCTCCATAAGCTATCCTACCCAATTACATCCCCTCTATATAGCCCACACACATATCCTCCATAAGCTATCCGACCCAATTACATCCCTTCTATACAGCACACACATATCCTCCATAAGCTATCCTAACCAATTACATCGCCACTATGCAGCACACACATAACATCCATAAGCTATCCTACCCAATTACATCCCCACTATACAACACACACATAACCTCCATAAGCTCTCCTACCCAATTACATCCCCACTACACAGCCCACACATATCCTCCATAAGCTACCTACACAATTACATTCCCACTTTACAGCACACACACATCCTCCATAAGCTAATGTTCCAAATTACATCAAATCTATACAGTCCACACAGAGCCAACATAAGCTATCCTACCCAATTTCATCCCCACTATAAAGCACACACATAACCTCCATAAGATATCCTACCCAATTACATCCCCTCTATACAGCACACACATAACCTCCAAAAACTATCCTACCCATTTACAATCCCAATATACAGTCCACATATAACCTCCATTATCTATCCTACCAAATTACATCCCCAATATACAGCACACACATATCCTTCATAAGCTATCCTACACAATTACATCCCCACTATTCAGCCTACACATAAACTCCATAAGCTATCCTACCCAATTACATTGCCTCTATACAGCCCACATATCCTCCATAAGCTATCCTACCCAATTACATCCCCTCTATACAGCACAAACATAACCTCCATAAGCAATCCTACACATTTACATCCCCTCTGTACAGCCCACACATATCCTCCATAATCTATACTACCCAATTACAAACTGAAATATATAGCCCGCACATAACCTCCATAAGCTCTCCTACCAAATTATATCTCCTCTACACAGCCCACACATATCCTCCATAAGCTACCTACCCAATTATAAACCCAATTATACAGCCCGCACATAACCTTCATTATCTATCCTACCCAATTACATCCCCACTATAAAGCCCACACACAAAATCCCCATAATCTATCCTACCAATTACATCCCAAATATACAGCACATACATTACCACCATAATCTACTTTACCCAATTACTTCCCCTCTATACAGCCCACACATATCCTCCATAAGCTATCCTACCCAATGACATCCACTATATACAGCACTCACATAACCTCCATAAGCTATATTAACCATTTACATCACCTCTAGACAGCCAACACATATCCTCCATAAGCTATCCTACCCAATTACATCCCCATTATACAGACCACACATATCCACCATAATCTATCCTACCCAATTATATCTCCACTATACAGCACACACATATCCTCCATAAGATATCCTACCCAATTACATCCCCAATACACAGCACACACATAACCTCCAAAAACTATCCTACCCATTTACATCCCCAATATACTGTCCACATATAACCTCCATAATCTATCCTACCCAATTAATTCCCCAATACAGAGCACACACATATCCTTCATAAACTATCCTACACAATTACATCCCCACTATTCAGCCTACACATAAACTCCATGAGCTATCCTACCCAATTACATCCCCTCTATACAGCCCACATATCCTCCATAAGCTATCCTACCCAATTACATACCCTCTATACAGCACACACATAACCTCCATAAGCTATCCTACCCAATTACATCCCCTCTATAAAGCCCTCACATATCCTCCATAAGCTATCCTACCCAATTACAAACCCACTATACAGCCAACACACATATCCTCCATAATCTATTCTACCCAATTACATCCCCACTATACAGCACACACACATATCCTCCATAAGCTACCTCCCCAATTACATCCCCACTATACAGGACACACATATCCTCCATAAGCTATCCTACCCATTTACATCCCCACTATACTGCACACACATATCCTCCATAAGCTACCTACCCAATTACATCCCCACCATTCAGCACACACATATCCTCCATAAGCTATCCTACCCAATTACATCCTCTCTATACAGCCCACACATAACCTCCATAAGCTATCCTACCCAATTACATCCCCTTTATACAGAACACACATATCCTCCATAAGCTACCTACCCAATTACATCCCCTCTATACAGCACACACATAACCTCCATAAGCTATCCTACTCAATTACATCACCTCTATACAGCACACACACATCCTCCATAATCTATCCTACCCAATTACATCCCCTCTTTACAGCACACACATAACCTCCATAAGCTATCCTACCCAATTACACCCCTCTATACAGCACACACATATCCTCCATAAGCTATCCTACCCAATTACAGCCCCTCTATACAGCCCACACATAACCTCCATAAGCTATCCTACCCAATTACATCCCCTCTATACAGCACACACATATCCTCCATAAGATATCCTACCCAATTACATCCCCACTATACAGCACACACATATCCTCCATAAGCTATCCTACCCCATAAAATCCCCTCTATACAGCCCACACATATCCTCAATAAGCTATCCTACCCAATAACATCCCCTCTATACAGCAAACACATATCCTCAATAAGCTATCCTACCCAATAACACCTCCTCTATACAGCACATACATATCCTGAATAAGCTATCCTACCCAATTACATCCCCACTATACAGCCCATACATATCATCAATAAGCTATCCTGCCCAATAACATCCCTCTATACAGCACACACATATCCTCATTAAGCTCTCCTACCCAATTACATCCCCTCTTTACAGCCCACATATAACCTCCATAAGCTATCCTACCCAATTACATTCCCACTATACAGCACACACATATCCTCCATAAGCTATCCTACCCATTTACATCCCCAATATAGGGCCAACACATATCCTCCATAAGATATCCTACCCAATTACATCCCCTCTATACAGCCCACACTAACAGGACTGTGACTATCTCAGTACGTAAAGATAAACTACATTTGCCAAAGTTCCATTGTGGTTGTTGGAGTAGCTATCCTGGTTGCTGGTGTTCCCCACATACAGGGGATAGAAAGTTAAAATGATCTTTTGTCTCAAAGGTGTTATCAGGTTGTGGGATTTCTAAGTGCTTATTATTTCAAACCTGATTCCATTTGGGTC
Organism: Taudactylus pleione; assembly: GCA_031769625.1. Lineage (NCBI taxonomy): Eukaryota > Metazoa > Chordata > Amphibia > Anura > Myobatrachidae > Taudactylus > Taudactylus pleione. The sequence continues at coordinate 3,723,032 of JAUIMM010000267.1, forward strand.
ACATGTTCTGAACTTCCTATGGATCACAGACCCATAGTATAAAACCTGTTACTAACTGTGTTTCAGTGTCTGTGCAACGTTACTTTCAGGTCTTTCCTGTACTCCTGCCAGATCCCTGCTGTGCCTGTGGTTTGCTGTGGACTTTGCTATATCTCTGCCCGTGTTTTGGTTACACTTCTGATACTGGTTACCAGCCGCACTACAGAGCTCAGCATTGCCATTGCCTAAGTATTGTTATCCTGCTCCATCGCTGTGGTTGCATTCCCTGCTGGATTATTTACTCTGCCTGTTGTCTTCTACTTCCATGGACATTGAACTCAACTCTACTACATTTGTCAACTGCACTGATACAGTTATTATCGCTGGACCCTTCGTGCATCGTGGGGCTCAACCCCACTCCTGATCCCCGTCACGCCGCTGGGCTCAACCCTACTCTGGACCCTCACTACATTGCGGGGCTCAACCACGCTTTGGATCCTCATCACGCTGCAGGGCTCAACCCTGCTCCGGACTTTCAAAGCATTGCAGATCTCAACCCTGTCCCGGATCTTCACTACATCACAGGGCTCAACCCTGCTCCGGATCTTTACTACATCACAGAGCTCATCCCTGTCACGGTTCTTCACTGCATCACAGGGCTCAACCCTGCTTCACATCACAGGGCTCAACCCTGTCTCGGATTTTCACCATGTCTCAGGGCTCAACCTTGTTCTGGATCTTCACTACTTTACAGGGCTCAACCCTGTTCCAGATTTTGATCACACTACAGGGCTCAACCATAGTAATGTCCTTATACCATGCTGAGGTCTTAACCTCATATTGGACTTAGGGTTCCCCACCACATTACTATCAGAGACTTTACTTACATATGGGGGTTTACTCCTATATTGACTACTGCATATCTGAACTTCTGTGTTTTTGAAACTTTATGTGAAACGTTGCTATATATCTTGCCTGTGAATAAATTCTATTTACTTTTATTCTATGTTACTGAGATTCCATGTACAGCTCATTCCTAAAACCACCTCAGTTTATAGTGCCCAGTAGGCCTGACTCCTTCCAGGAGTCTCAAGTGTCGGCAGCCATGACATATACATATCCTCCATAAGCTATCCTACACAATTACATACCTTCTATACAGCCAACACATATCCTCCATAATCTATCCTACCCAATTATATCCCCAATATACAGCCAACACATAACCTCCATAATGTATCCTACCCAATTATATCCCAACTATACAGCCCACACATAACCTCCATAATCTATCCTACCCAATTACATCCCCACTATACTGCACACACATATCCTCCATAAGCTCTCCTACCCAATTACATCCTCTCTATACAGCACACACATATCCTCCTTAAGCTATCCTACCCAAATACATCCCCTCTATACAGCAGTCACATATCCTCCAGAAGCTATCCTACCCAATTATATCCCCTCTATACATCACACACATAACGTCCATAAGCTATCCTACTCAATTACATACCTTCTATACAGCCAACACATATCCTCCATAAGCTATACTACCCAATTATATCCCAACTATACAGCCCACACATAACCTCCATAATCTATCCTACCCAACTACATCCCCACTATACTGCACACACATATCCTCCATAAGCTATCCTACCCAATTACATACCTTCTATACAGCCAACACATATCCTCCATAATCTATCCTACCCAATTATATCCCCAATATACAGCCCACACATAACCTCCATAATGTATCCTACCCAATTATATCCCAACTATACAGCCCACACATAACCTCCATAATCTATCCTACCCAATTACATCCCCACTATACTGCACACACATATCCTCCATAAGCTCTCCTACCCAATTACATCCTCTCTATACAGCACACACACATATCCTCCTTAAGCTATCCTACCCAAATACATCCCCTCTATACAGCAGACACATATCCTCCATAAGCTATCCTACCCAATTATATCCACTCTATACATCACACACATAACGTCCATAAGCTATCCTACTCAATTACATACCTTCTATACAGCCAACACATATCCTCCATAAGCTATCCAACCCAATTATATCCCAACTATACAGCCCACACATAACCTCCATAATCTATCCTACACAACTACATCCCCACTATACTGCACACACATATCCTCCATAAGCTCTCCTACCCAATTACATCCTCTCTATACAGCACACACACATATCCTCCATAAGCTATCCTAACCCAATTACATCCCCTCTATACAGCACACACATATACTCCATAAGCTATCCTACCCAATTATATCCCCTCTATACATCACACACATAACGTCCATAAGCTATCCTACCCAATTACATCCTCTCTATACAGCACACACATATCCTCCATAAGCTATCCTAACCAATTACATCCTCTCTATACAGCACACAAACAAATCCTCCATAATCTATCCTACCCAATTACATCCCCTCTATACAGCCCACACATATCCTCCATAATCTATCCTATCCAATTACATCCCCACTATACTGCACACACATAACCTCTATAAGCTTTCCTACCCAATTACATCTCTACTATACTGCAAACACATATCCTCCATAATCTATCCTACCCAATCACATCCCCTCTATACAACACACATATCCTCCATAAGCTATCCTACCCAATTACATCCCCACTATACTGCACACACATATCCTCCATAAGTTATCCTACCCAATTACATCCCCACTATACAGCACACACATATCCTCCATAAGCTATCCTACCCAATTACATCCCCACTATACTGCAGACACATATCCTCCATAAGATATCCTACCCAATTACATCCCCACTATACTGCACACACATAACCTCCATAAGCTATCCTACCCAATTTCATCCCCACTATACTGCACACACATATCCTCCATAAGCTATCCTACCCAATTACATCCCCACTATACAGCACACACATATCCTCCATAAGCTATCCTACACAATTACATCCCCTCTATAAAGCACACACATATCCTCCATAAGCTATCCTACCCAAGTACATCCCTATATACAGTACACACACATCCTCAATAAGCTAATGTTCCAAATTACATCAAATCTATACAGTCCACACAGAGCATACATAAGCTATCCTACCCAATTATATCCCCTCTATACAGCACACACATAACCTCCATAAACTATCCTACCCATTTACATCCCCAATATACAGTCCACATATAACCTCCATAATCTATCCTAACCAATTACATCCCCAATACACAGCACACACATATCCTTCATAGGCTATCCTACACAATTACATCCCCACTATTCAGCCTACACATAAACTCCATAAGCTATCCTACCCAATTACATCGCCTCTATACAGCCCACATATCCTCCATAAGCTATCCTACCCAATTACATCCCCTCTATACAGCCCACACATATCCTCCATAAGCTATCCTACCCAATAACAAACCAAATTATACAGCCCGCACATAACCTCCATAAGCTCTCCTACCCAATTACATCTCATCTACACAGCCCACACATATACTCCATAAGCTACCTACCCAATTACATTCCCACTATACAGCACACACATATCCTCCATAAGCTATCTACCCAATCACATTCCAACTATAAAAACCACACATAGCCTCCATAAGCTATATTACCCAATTACATCAACTCTATATAGCCCACACATATCCTCCATAAGCTATCCCACCCAAATACAAACCCAATTATACAGCCCACACATAACCTCCATTATCTATCCTACACAATTACATCCCCACTATACAGCACATACATTACCACCATAATCTACATTACCCAATTACTTCCACTCTATACAGCCCACACATATCCTCCATACGTTATCCTACCCAATGACATCCCCACTATACAGCACACATATATACTCCATAAGCTATCATACAAAAATGACATCCCCTATATACGACACTCACATAATCTCCATAAGCTATATTACCCAATTACATCCCCTCTATACAGCCCACACATATCCTGCGTAAGCTATCCTACCCAATTACATCCACACTATACAGACCACACATATCCACCATAATCTAACCTACCCAATTACATCTCCACTATACAGCACACACATAACCTCCAAAAGCTAACCTACCCAATTACATCCCCACTATTAAGCACACACATATCCTCCATAAGCTATCCTACCCAATGACATCCCCACTATACAGCACACACATATCCTCCATAGTCTATCCTACCCAATTACATCCCCAATACACAGCACACACAAAAACTCCATAAACTATCCTACCCATTTACATCCCCAATATACAGTCCACATATAACCTCCATAATCTATCCTACCCAATTAATTACCCAATACAAAGCACACACATATCCTTCATAAGCTATCCTACACAATTACATGCCCACTATTCAGCCTACACATAATCTCCATAAGCTATCCTACCCAATTTCATCCCCTCTATCCAGCACACACATAACCACCATATGCTATCCTACCCATTTACATCCCCTCTATACAGCCCACACATATCCTCCATAAACTATCCTACCCAATTACAAACCCAATTATACAGCCCACACATAACATCCATAATCTATCCTACCCAATTACATCCCCACTATACAGCCAACACACATAACCTCCATAATCTATCCTACCCTATTACATCCCCACTATACAGCACACACATTTCCTCCATAAGCTATCTTAACCAATCACATCCCCACTATACAACCCACACATAGCCTCCATATGCTAAATTACCCAATTACATCCCCTCTATATAGCCCACACATATCCTCCATATGCTATCCTACCCAATTACAAACCCAATTATACAGCCCGCACATAACCTCCATTATCTATCCTACCCAATTACATCCCCACTATACAGCCACACACATATCCTCCATAATCAATCCTACCCAATTACATCCCCAATATAGAGCACATACAATACCACCATAATCTACTTTACCCAATTACATCCCCTCTATACAGCCCACACATATCCTCCATAAGCTATCCTACCCAATGACATCCCCACTATACAGCACACACATATCCTCCATAAGCTATCCTACCCAATGACATCCCCACTATACAGCACACACATATCCTCTATAAGCTATCCTATCAAATGACATCCCCACTATACAGCAAACACATATCCTCCATAAGCTATCCTACCCAATTTTTTCCTCTCGATACAGCACTCACATAACTTCCACAAGCTATGTTACCCAATTACATCCCCTCTATACAGCCCACACATATCCTCCATAAGCTATCCTACCCAATTACATCACCACTATACAGACCACACATATCCTCCATAATCTATCCTACCAAATTACATCTCTACTATACAGCACAAACATATCCTCCATAAGCTTTCCTACCCAATTACATCCCCACTATAAAGCATACACATATCCTCCATAAGCTATCCTACCCAATGACATCCCCACTATACAGCACACACATATCCTCCATAAGCTATCCTGACCAATGACATCTCCACTATACAGCACACAAATATCCTCCATAAGCTATCCTACCCAATCACATCCCCACTATAAAGCACACACATATCCTCCATAAGCTATCCTACCCAATGACATCCCCACTATACAGCACACACATATCCTCCATAATCTATCCTACCCAATTACATCCCCAATACACAGCACACACATATCCTTCATAAGCTATCCTACACAATTACATCCCCACTATTCAGCCTACTCAAAAACTCCATAAGCTATCCTACCCAATTACATCCCCTCTATTCAGCCAACATATCCTCCATAAGATATCCTACCCAATTACATCCCCTCTATACAGCCCACACATATCCTGCGTAAGCTATCCTACCCAATTACATCCACACTATACAGACCACACATATCCACCATAATCTAACCTACCCAATTACATCTCCACTATACAGCACACACATAACCTCCAAAAGCTAACCTACCCAATTACATCCCCACTATTAAGCACACACATATCCTCCATAAGCTATCCTACCCAATGACATCCCCACTATACAGCACACACATATCCTCCATAGTCTATCCTACCCAATTACATCCCCAATACACAGCACACACAAAAATTCCATAAACTATCCTACCCATTTACATCCCCAATATACAGTTAACATATAACCTCCATAATTTATCCTACCCAATTAATTCCCCAATACAAAGCACACACATATCCTTCATAAGCTATCCTACACAATTACATGCCCACTATTCAGCCTACACATAATCTCCATAAGCTATCCTACCCAATTTCATCCCCTCTATCCAGCACACACATAACCACCATAAGGTATCCTACCCAATTACATCCCCTCTATACAGCCCACACATATCCTCCATAAACTATCCTACCCAATTACAAACCCAATTATACAGCCCACACATAACATCCATAATCTATCCTACCCAATTACATCCCCACTATACAGCCAACACACATAACCTCCATAATCTATCCTACCCTATTACATCCCCACTATACAGCACACACATTTCCTCCATAAGCTATCTTACCCAATCACATCCCCACTATACAACCCACACATAGCCTCCATAAGCTAAATTACCCAATTACATCCCCTCTATATAGCCCACACATATCCTCCATATGCTATCCTACCCAATTACAAACCCAATTATACAGCCCGCACATAACCTCCATTATCTATCCTACCCAATTACATCCCCACTATACAGCCACACACATATCCTCCATAATCAATCCTACCCAATTACATCCCCAATATAGAGCACATACAATACCACCATAATCTACTTTACCCAATTACATCCCCTCTATACAGCCCACACATATCCTCCATAAGCTATCCTACCCAATGACATCCCCACTATACAGCACACACATATCCTCCATAAGCTATCCTACCCAATGACATCCCCACTATACAGCACACACATATCCTCTATAAGCTATCCTATCAAATGTCATCCCCACTATACAGCAAACACATATCCTCCATAAGCTATCCTACCCAATTTTTTCCTCTCGATACAGCACTCACATAACTTCCACAAGCTATGTTACCCAATTACATCCCCTCTATACAGCCCACACATATCCTCCATAAGCTATCCTACCCAATTACATCACCACTATACAGACCACACATATCCTCCATAATCTATCGTACCAAATTACATCTCTACTATACAGCACAAATATATCCTCCATAAGCTTTCCTACCCAATTACATCCCCACTATAAAGCATACACATATCCTCCATAAGCTATCCTACCCAATGACATCCCCACTATACAGCACACACATATCCTCCATAATCTATCCTACTCAAATACATCCCCTCTATACAGCACACACATATCCTACTTAAGCTATCCTACCCAATTACATCCCCACTATAAAGCACACACATATCCTCCATAAGCTATCCTGACCAATGACATCTCCACTATACAGCACACACATATCCACCATAAGCTATCCTACCCAATCACATCCCCACTATAAAGCACACACATATCCTCCATAAGCTATCCTACCCAATGACATCCCCACTATACAGCACACACATATCCTCCATAATCTATCCTACCCAATTACATCCCCAATACACAGCACACACATATCCTTCATAAGCTATCCTACACAATTACATCCCCACTATTCAGCCTACTCAAAAACTCCATAAGCTATCCTACCCAATTACATCCCCTCTATTCAGCCAACATATCCTCCATAAGATATCCTACCCAATTACATCCCCACTATACAGCCAACACACATAACCTCCATAATCTATCCTACCCTATTACATCCCCACTAAACAGCACACACATTTCCTCCATAAGCTATCTTACCCAATTACATCCCCTCTATATAGCCCACACATATCCTCCATATGCTATCCTACCAAATTACAAACCCAATTATACAGCCCGCACATAACCTCCATTATCTATCCTACCCAATTACATCCCCACTATACAGCCACACACATATCCTCCATAATCAATCCTACCCAATTACATCCCCAATATAGAGCACATACATTACCACCATAATCTACTTTACCCAATTACATCCCCTCTATACAGCCCACACATATCCTCCATAAGCTATCCTACCCAATGACATCCCCACTATACAGCACACACATATCCTCCATAAGCTATCCTACCCAATGACATCCCCACTATACAGCACACACATATCCTCTACAAGCTATCCTATCAAATGACATTCCCACTATACAGCAAACACATATCCTCCATAAGCTATCCTACCCAATTTTTTCCTCTCGAAACAGCACTCACATAACTTCCATAAGCTATGTTACCCAATTACATCCCCTCTATACAGCCCACACATATCCTCCATAAGCTATCCTAACCAATGACATCTCCACTATACAGCACACACATATCCTCCATAAGCTATCCTACCCAATCACATCCCCACTATAAAGCACACACATATCCTCCATAAGCTATCCTACCCAATGACATCCCCACTATACAGCACACACATATCCTCCATAATCTATCCTACCCAATTACATCCCCAATACACAGCACACACATATCCTTCATAAGCTATCCTGCCCAATGACATCTCCACTATACAGCACACACATATCCTCCATAAGCTATCCTACCCAATCACATCCCCACTATACAGCACACACATATCCTCCATAAGCTATCCTACCCAATCACATCCCCACTATACAGCACACACATATCCTCCATAATCTATCCTACCCAATTACATCCCCAATACACAGCACACACATATCCTTCATAAGCTATCCTACACAATTACATCCCCACTATTCAGCCTACTCAAAAACTCCATAAGCTATCCTACCCAATTACATCCCCTCTATTCAGCCCACATGTCCTCCATAAGATATCCTACCCAATTACATCCCCTCTATACAGCACACACATAACCTCCATAAGCTATCCTACCCTATTACGTCCCCTCTAAACAGCCCACACATATCCTCCATAAGCTATCCTACCCAATTACAAACCCAATTATACAGCCCGCACATAACCTCCATAATCTATCCTACCCAATTACATCCCCACTGTACAGCCAACACACATATCCTCTATAATCTATCCTACCCTATTACATCCCCACTATACAGCACACAGATATCCTCCATAAGCTATCCTACCCAAACACATCTCCACTATTCAACCCACACATAGCCTCCATAAGCTATATTACCCAATTACATCCCCTCTATATAGCACACACATATCCTCCATAAGCTATCCTACCCAATTACATCCCCTCTATATAGCCCACACATAACCTCCATAAGCTATTCTTCCCAAATACATCCCCTCTATACAGAACACACATAACCTCCATAAGCTATCCTACACAATTAAATCCCCTCTATTAAACACACACATATCCTCCATAAGCTATCCTACCCAAGTACATCCCTATATACAGTACACACACATCCACAATAAGATAATGTTCCAAATTACATCAAATCTATACAGTCCACACAGAGCATACATAAGCTATCCTACCCAATTATATCCCATCTATACAGCACACACATAACTTTCATAAGCTCTCCTACCCAATTACATCCCCTCTATACAGCACACACATAACCTCCATAAACTATCCTACCCATTTACATCCCCAATATACAGTCCACATGTAACCTCCATAATCTATCCTAACCAATTACATCCCTAATACACAGCACACACATATCCTTCATAAGCTATCCTACACAATTACATCCCCACTATTCAGCCTACACATAAACTCCATAAGCTATCCTACCCAATTACATCGCCTCTATACAGCCCACATATCCTCCATAAGCTATCCTACCCAATTACATCCCCTCTATACAGCACAAACATAACCTCCATAAGCTATCCTACCCAATTACATCCCCTCTATACAGCCAACACATATCCTCCATAAGCTATCCTACCCAATAACAAACCAAATTATACAGCCCGCACATAACCTCCATAAGCTCTCCTACCCAATTACATCCCCACTGTACAGCCAACACACATATCCTCTATAATCTATCCTACCCAATTACATACCCACTATACAGCACACAGATATCCTCCATAAGCTTTCCTACCCAAGCACATCTCCACTCTTCAACCCACACATAGCCTCCATAAGCTATATTACCCAATTACATCCCCTCTATATAGCCCACACATATCCTCCATAAGCTATCCTACCCAATTACATCCCCTCTATATAGCCCACACATAACCTCCATAAGCTATTCTTCCCAATTACATCCCTTCTATACAGAACACACATAACCTCCATAAGCTATCCTACACAATTACATCCCCTCAATAAAGCACACACATATCCTCCATAAGCTATCCTACCCAAGTACATCCTTATATACAGTACACACACATCCTCAATAAGCTAATGTTCCAAATTACATCAAATCTATACAGTCCACACAGAGCATACATAAGCTATCCTACCCAATTATATCCCATCTATACAGCACACACATAACTTTCATAAGCTCTCCTACCCAATTACATCCCCTCTATACAGCACACACATAACCTCCATAAACTATCCTACCCATTTACATCCCCAATATACAGTCCACATGTAACCTCGATAATCTATCCTAACCAATTACATCCCCAATACACAGCACACACATATCCTTCATAAGCTATCCTACACAATTACATCCCCACTATTCAGCCTACACATAAACTCCATAAGCTATCCTACCCAATTACATCGCCTCTATACAGCCCACATATCCTCCATAAGCTATCCTACCCAATTACATCCCCTCTATACAGCACAAACATAACCTCCATAAGCTATCCTACCCAATTACATCCCCTCTATACAGCCCACACATATCCTCCATAAGCTATCCTACACAATAACAAACCAAATTATACAGCCCGCACATAACCTCCATAAGCTCTCCTACCCAATTACATCTCCTCTACACAGCCCACGCATATCCTCCATAAGCTACCAACCCAATTACATTCCCACTATACAGCACACACATATCCTCCAAAAGCTATTTACCCAATCACATTCCAACTATAAAACCCACACATAGCCTCCATAAGCTATATTACCCAATTACATCAACTCTATATAGCCCACACATATCCTCCATAAGCTATCCTACCCAAATACAAACCCAATTATACAGCCCGCACATAACCTCCATTATCTATCCTACCCAATTACATCCCCACTATACAGCACATACATTACCACCATAATCTACTTTACCCAATTACTTCCACTCTATACAGCCCATACATATCCTCCATAAGCTATCCTACCCAATGACATCCCCACTATACAGCACACATATATACTCCATAAGCTATCATACAAAAATGACATCCCCTATATACAGCACTCACATAATCTCCATAAGCTATATTACCCAAATACATCCCCTCTAGACAGCCCACACATATCCTGCATAAGCTATCCTACCCAATTACATCCACACTATACAGACCACACATATACACCATAATCTATCCTACCCAATTACATCTCCACTATACAGCACACACATATCCTCCATAAGCTATCCTACCCAATTACATCCCCACTATTAAGCACACACATATCCTCCATAAGCTATCCTACCCAATGACATCCCCACTATACAGCACACACATATCCTCCATAATCTATCCTACCCAATTACATCCCCAATACACAGCACACACATAAACTCCATAAACTATCCTACCCATTTACATCCCCAATATACAGTCCACATATAACCTCCATAATCTATCCTACCCAATTAATTCCCCAATACAAAGCACACACATATCCTTCATAAGCTATCCTACACAATTACATCCCCACTATTCAGCCTACACATAATCTCCATAAGCTATCCTACCCAATTACATCCCCTCTATCCAGCACACACATAACCTCCATAAGCTATCCTTCCCAAGTACATCCCCTCTATACAGCCCACACATATCCTCCATAATCTATCCTACCCAATTACAAACCCAATTATACAGCCCACACATAACATCCATAATCTATTATACCCAATTACATCCCCACTATACAGCCAACACACATAAAATCCATAATCTATCCTACCCTATTACATCCCCACTAAACAGCACACACATTTCCTCCATAAGCTATCTTACCCAATTACATCCCCTCTATATAGCCCACACATATCCTCCATATGCTATCCTACCAAATTACAAACCCAATTATACAGCCCGCACATAACCTCCATTATCTATCCTACCCAATTACATCCCCACTATACAGCCACACACATATCCTCCATAATCAATCCTACCCAATTACATCCCCAATATAGAGCACATACATTACCACCATAATCTACTTTACCCAATTACATCCCCTCTATACAGCCCACACATATCCTCCATAAGCTATCCTACCCAATGACATCCCCACTATACAGCACACACATATCCTCCTTAAGCTATCCTACCCAATGACATCCCCACTATACAGCACACACATATCCTCTACAAGCTATCCTATCAAATGACATTCCCACTATACAGCAAACACATATCCTCCATAAGCTATCCTACCCAATTTTTTCCTCTCGATACAGCACTCACATAACTTCCATAAGCTATGTTACCCAATTACATCCCCTCTATACAGCCCACACATATCCTCCATAAGCTATCCTACCCAATTACATCCCCACTATACAGACCACACATATCCTCCATAATCTATCCTACCAAATTACATCTCTACTATACAGCACAAACATATCCTCCATAAGCTTTCCTACCCAATTACATCCCCACTATAAAGCACACACATATCCTCCATAAGCTATCCTACCCAATGACATCCCCACTATACAGCACACACATATCCTCCATAATCTATCCTACTCAAATATATCCCCTCTATACAGCACACACATATCCTCCTTAAGCTATCCTACCCAATTACATCCCCACTATAATGCACACACATATCCTCCATAAGCTATCCTGCCCAATGACATCTCTACTATACAGCACACACATATCCTCCATAAGCTATCCTACCCAATCACATCCCCACTATAAAGCACACACATATCCTCCATAAGCTATCCTACCCAATGACATCCCCACTATACAGCACACACATATCCTCCATAATCTATCCTACCCAATTACATCCCCAATACACAGCACACACATATCCTTCATAAGCTATCCTACACAATTACATCCCCACTATTCAGCCTACTCAAAAACTCCATAAGCTATCCTACCCAATTACATCCCCTCTATTCAGCCCACATGTCCTCCATAAGATATCCTACCCAATTACATCCCCTCTATACAGCACACACATAACCTCCATAAGCTATCCTACCCTATTACATCCCCTCTAAACAGCCCACACATATCCTCCATAAGCTATCCTACCCAATTACAAACCCAATTATACAGCCCGCACATAACCTCCATAATTTATCCTACCCAATTACATCCCCACTGTACAGCCAACACACATATCCTCTATAATCTATCCTACCCTATTACATCCCCACTATACAGCACACAGATATCCTCCATAAGCTATCCTACCCAAACACATCTCCACTTTTCAACCCACACATAGCCTCCATAAGCTATATTACCCAATTACATCCCCTCTATATAGCACACACATATCCTCCATAAGCTATCCTACCCAATTACATCCCCTCTATATAGCCCACACATAACCTCCATAAGCTATTCTTCCCAAATACATCCCCTCTATACAGAACACACATAACCTCCATAAGCTATCCTACACAATTAAATCCCCTCTATAAAGCACACACATATCCTCCATAAGCTATCCTACCCAAGTACATCCCTATATACAGTACACACACATCCACAATAAGATAATGTTCCAAATTACATCAAATCTATACAGTCCACACAGAGCATACATAAGCTATCCTACCCAATTATATCCCATCTATACAGCACACACATAACTTTCATAAGCTCTCCTACCCAATTACATCCCCTCTATACAGCACACACATAACCTCCATAAACTATCCTACCCATTTACATCCCCAATATACAGTCCACATGTAACCTCCATAATCTATCCTAACCAATTACATCCCTAATACACAGCACACACATATCCTTCATAAGCTATCCTACACAATTACATCCCCACTATTCAGCCTACACATAAACTCCATAAGCTATCCTACCCAATTACATCGCCTCTATACAGCCCACATATCCTCCATAAGCTATCCTACCCAATTACATCCCCTCTATACAGTACAAACATAACCTCCATAAGCTATATTACCCAATTACATCCCCTCTATACAGCCAACACATATCCTCCATAAGCTATCCTACCCAATAACAAACCAAATTATAAAGCCCGCACATAACCTCCATAAGCTCTCCTACCCAATTACATCTCCTCTACACAGCCCACACATATCCTCCATAAGCTACCTACCCAATTACATTCCCACTATACAGCACACACGTATCCTCCATAAGCTATCAACCCAATCACATTCCAACTATAAAACCCACACATAGCCTCCATAAGCTATATTACCCAATTACATCAACTCTATATAGCCCACACATATCCTCCATAAGCTATCCTACCCAAATACAAACCCAATTATACAGCCCGCACATAACCTCATTATCTATCCTACCCAATTACATCCCCACTATACAGCACATACATTACCACCATAATCTACTTTACCCAATTACTTCCACTCTATACAGCCCATACATATCCTCCATAAGCTTTCCTACCCAATGACATCCCCACTAGACAGCACACATATATACTCCATAAGCTATCATACAAAAATGACATCCCCTATATACAGCACTCACATAATCTCCATAAGCTATATTACCCAAATACATCCCCTCTATACAGCCCACACATATCCTGCATAAGCTATCCTACCCAATTACATCCACACTATACAGACCACACATATCCACCATAATCTATCCTACCCAATTACATCTCCACTATACAGCACACACATATCCTCCATAAGCTATCCTACCCAATTACAACCCCACTAGTAAGCACACACATATCCTCCATAAGCTATCCTACCCAATGACATCCCCACTATACAGCACACACATATCCTCCATAAGCTTTCCTACCCAATGACATCCACACTATACAGCACACACATATGCTCTATAAGCTATCCTACCAAATGACATCCCCACTATACAGCAAACACATATCCTCCATAAGCTATCCTACCCAATTTTTTCCTCTCGATACAGCACTCACATAACTTCCATAAGCTATGTTACCCAATTACATCCCCTCTATACAGCCCACACATATCCTCCATAAGCTATCCTACCCAATTACATCCCCACTATACAGACCACATATATCCTCCATAATCTATCCTACCAAATTACATCTCTACTATACAGCACAAACATATCCTCCATAAGATTTCCTACCCAATTACATCCCCACTATAAAGCACACACATATCCTCCATAAGCTATCCTGCCCAATGACATCTCCACTATACAGCACACACATATCCTCCATAAGCTATCCTACCCAATCACATCCCCACTATAAAGCACACACATATCCTCCATAAGCTATGCTACCCAATTACATCCCCTCTATCCAGCACACACATAACCTCCATAAGCTATCCTACCCAATTACATCCCCATTATCCAGCACACACATAACCTCCATAAGCTATCCTACCCAATTACATCCCCTCTATACAGCCCACACATATCCTCCATAAACTATCCTACCCAATTACAAACCCAATTATACAGCCCACACATAACATCCATAATCTATCCTACCCAATTACATCCCCACTATACAGCCAACACACATAACCTCCATAATCTATCCTACCCTATTACATCCCCTCTATACAGCACACACATATCCTCCATAAGCTATCTTACCCAATCACATCCCCACTATACAACCCAAACATAGCCTCCATAAGCTAAATTACCCAATTACATCCCCTCTATATAGCCCACACATATCCTCCATATGCTATCCTACCCAATTAAAAACCCAATTATACAGCCCGCACATAACCTCCATTATCTATCCTACCCAATTACATCCCCACTATACAGCCACACACATATCCTCCATAATCAATCCTACCCAATTACATCCCCAATATAGAGCACATACATTACCACCATAATCTACTTTACCCAATTACATCCCCTCTATACAGCCCACACATATCCTCCATAAGCTATCCTACCCAATGACATCCCCACTATACAGCACACACATATCCTCCATAAGCTATCCTACCCAATGACATCCACCCTATACAGCACACACATATCCTCTGTAAGCTATCCTACCAAATGACATCCCCACTATACAGCAAACACATATCCTCCATAAGCTATCCTACCCAATTTTTTCCTCTCGATACAGCACTCACATAACTTCCATAAGCTATGTTACCCAATTACATCCCCTCTATACAGCCCACACATATCCTCCGTAAGCTATCCTACCCAATTACATCCCCTCTATACAGACCACACATATCCTCCACAATCTATCCTACCAAATTACATCTCTACTATACAGCACAAACATATCCTCCATAAGCTTTCCTACCCAATTACATCCCCACTATAAAGCACACACATATCCTCCATAAGCTATCCTACCCAATGACATCCCCACTATACAGCACACACATATCCTCCATAATCTATCCTACTCAAATACATCCCCTCTATACAGCACACACATATCCTCCTTAAGCTATCCTACCCAATTACATCCCCACTATAAAGCACACAAATATCCTCCATAAGCTAACATGCCCAATGACATCTCCACTATACAGCACACACATATCCTCCATAAGCTATAATACCCAATCACATCCCCACTATAAAGCACACACATATCCTCCATAAGCTATCCTACCCAATGACATCCCCACTATACAGCACACACATATCCTCCATAATCTATCCTACCCAATTACATCCCCAATACACAGCACACACATATCCTTAATAAGCTATCCTACACAATTACATCCCCACTATTCAGCCTACTGAAAAACTCCATAAGCTATCCAACCCAATTACATCCCCTCTATTCAGCCCATATATCCTCCATAAGCTATCCTACCCAATTACATCCCCTCTATACAGCACACACATAACCTCCATAAGCTATCCTACCCAATTACATCCCCTCTAAACAGCCCACACATATCCTCCATAAGCTATCCTACCCAATTACAAACCCAATTATACAGCCTGCACATAACCTCCATAATCTATCCTACCCAATTACATCCCCACTGTACAGCCAACACACATATCCTCTATAATCTATCCTACCCTATTACATCCCCACTATACAGCACACAGATATCCTCCATAAGATATCCTACCCAAACACATCTGCACTATTCAACCCACACATAGCCTCCATAAGCTATATTACCCAATTACATCCCTTCTATATAGCCCACACATATCCTACATAAGATATCCTACCCAATTACATCCCCTCTATATAGCCCACACATAACCTCCATAAGCTATTCTTCCCAATTACATCCCCTCTATACAGAACACACATAACCTCCATAAGCTATCCAACACAATTACATCCCCTCTATAAAGCACACACATATCCTCCATAAGCTATCCTACCAAAGTACATCCCTATATACAGTACACACACATCCTCAATAAGCTAATGTTCCAAATTACATCAAATCTATACAGTCCACACATATCCTCCATAAGCTCTCCTACCCAATTACATCCCCTCTATACAGCACACACATAACCTCCATAAACTATCCTACCCATTTACATCCCCAATATACAGTCCACATATAACCTCCATAATCTATCCTAACCAATTACATCCCCAATACACAGCACACACATATCCTTCATAAGCTATCCTACACAATTACATCCCCACTATTCAGCCTACACATAACCTCCATAAGCTCTCCTACCCAATTACATCTCCTCTATACAGCCCACACATATCCTCCAAAAGCTACCTACCCAATTACATTCCCTCTATACAGCACACACATATCCTCCATAAGCTATCCTACCCAATCACATCCCCACTATACAACCCACAAATTGCCTCCATAAGCTATATTGCCCAATTACATCCCCTTTATATAGCCCACACATATCCTCCATAAGCTATCCTACCCAATTACAAACCCAATTATACAGCCCGCACATAACCTCCATTATCTATCCTACCCAATTACATCCCCAATATACAGCACCTACATTACCACCATAATCTACTTTACCCAATTACATCCCCTCTATACAGCCCACACATATCCTCCATAAGATATCCTATCCAATGACATCCCCACTATAGAGCACACACATTTCCTCCATAAGCTATCCTACCCAATGACATCCCCACTATACAGCACACACATATCCTCCATAAGCTATCCTACCCAATGACATACCCACTATACAGCACACACATATCCTCCATAAGCTATCCTACCCAATTTTATCCCCTCTATACAGCACTCACATAACCTCCATAAGCTATATTACCCAATTACATCCCCTCTATACAGCCCACACATATCCTCCATAAGCTTTCCTACCCAATTACATCCCCACTATACAGACTACACATATCCTCCATAATCTATCCTACCTAATTACATCTCCACTATACAGCACACACATATCCTCCATAAGCTATCCTACCCTATTACATCCCCTCTATACAGCACACACATATCCTCCATAAGCTATCCTACCCAATTACATCCCCTCTATACAGCACACACATATCCTCCATAAGCTATCCTACCCAATTACATCCCCTCTGTACAGCACACACATATCCTCCATAAACTATCCTACCCAATTACATCCCCTCTATACAGCACACACACATCCTCCATAATCTATCCCACCCAATTACATCTCCTCTATACAGCACACACATAACCTCCATAAGCTATCCTACCCAATTACATCCCCTCTATACTGCACACACATATCCTCCATAAGCTATCCTACCCAATTACATCCCCCCTATACTGCACACACATATCCTCTATAAGCTATCCTACCCAATTACATCCCCTCTATACTGCACACACATATCCTCCAAAAGCTATCCTACCCAATTACATCCTCACTGTACAGCACACACATATCCTCCATAAGCTATCCTACCCAATTACATCCTCACTGTACGGCACACACATATCCTCCATAATCTATCCTACCCAATTACATCCTCACTGTACAGCACACACATATCCTCCATAAGCTATCCTACACAATTACATCCCCACTACACAGCACACACATATCCTCCATAAGCTACCCTACCCAATTACATCCCCTCTATACAGCACACACACATCCTCCATAATCTATCCTACCCAATTACATCCCCTCTATACAGCACACACATATCCTCCATAAGCTATCCTACCCAATTACATCCCCTCTATACAGCACACACATAACATTACATATGGTATTTTTCTACAATCACACATCCTGCTGTCCGCAGACCAACATACCTGTTTGACTGGATCATGTATCCCACCTAGAGCCTCTGTGATCTGGCAGGACCGATATATGATATGTAGCACTTATCCTCAGCCATCACATGCCTATTTCCCTGTAGCATGTACGCGTGTGTGAAGGGCCCTCTGACCTTTCTGTCTGTCTGTTAGTACCCAAAGTCATTATTTTTCTTTCTTTGCTCACATTTGTTAAGTGCACCAGAATGTTTTGGCACTGTATAAAATCATGTTAATAATAATAATAATACTAACTTAGGAGGACAGTGGGTAGAGGGGTGATAAGAGTTTGGGTGAGGAAATATCAGGGACATCTGTAACTTTCCAGAAGAGGATGTTACCCAGCGACAGTTTAATGCGTCACAACTTGTTTAATTTGTTCTTGTTACAGTACCGTATATCTAATAAGGACATAACAAGGGCTCAATCATACAATATACAGCCAATACAAAGAGAAGGTGGGATCCCATATTTTCTGATGAATTAATACAGGAATTATGCTGTGGTATTTTTTATGTATAAAACACATTTGGGTACATTTAGGCACCTGTGTGGGTCATTTTGACATGTGTGGTTCATTTTGCTAAGCATTGACTAATGCACTGAATGATGGCTAACATAATATAGGATGTGCCTGACATTATGCATTTATCTATTATACAGCTGAAGACTCAGGGAACCTCAATGTTTCTATCACATAAAATTGACAATGACCTCCCTGGTCAGATCACCATACTGTATATAGGTATGTAAGTGAATGAACAACAGTATACAGTGGATCAAATCAATTCAGGGTGTCACTTGTACTACAGCATTATATATATATACAGTATATATGATATATACGTGACACAAATGTACTATAGCATTAATATAACAGGAATCTGGTATCTGTCACCAACTATACATTTTTGGAATATTATTTACTCACCAATAATTCAGAAGTGGACGCAGTCTTTATGCTAATGGCGTGGCTTCTGGACTGCCTACTGAGATGCCCGCCGCATGGGGCGTCAATTCATTGCTGTGTGTATAATACATGGCCATCTTTGTCAGTGAAACTGCATTATTAGAATGTAAGCTCTCACGAGCAGGGCCCTCTGCCCTCATGTGCTTCTCCTTACATTTTCTTCTACTCCTTACTCCCCATAAGGGCACCTAACACGTCTCTGCCAACTCCCTGCTGCTTATTGTGAGTGTTTTAATCACTATTGCAGCAATGTATATGATGTCCTTCACTGTACTGTAAGTTAATTGTTTGTTTTTTGGTATTTTTGTTCACTTATTAGTTTTATGTACTATATAAGGCGCTGCGGAACACTTGTGGTGCCATATAAATAAAGGATAATAATAATAATAATAATAATAATAATAATAACTATTAGAAGTAGTCACTGACAGGGGAAAGCCCATGAGATGCCCGCACCTGGCGAGCCTCCCCGTTACCACTCAGAAATAAAGTGTCAAATTTTATTTTTTTATGCGCAATTTAGATCTGCGTCTTAGAAAGGAAATCACCTGGACTAATGTGCTGTGTGCAGTACTTTGGCCATCTGCGTGATTATCGGCACTGCGTGCAGTTAGCGATCACCTCCGATACAGGCCCTGTGTCTTCAAATTTTAAAGATCAGATACTACTTACATATAGTCCTGCTCCGGTGGAGCTTACAGTCTAAGGGGGCAATTCAGATCCACTTGCTAGGCTGTGTTCACTCGCCACTGGACGATTTTAGCTTTCTGCGCGTGGTGAACAAGTCACTGTGATTGAGAAACTTTTGCACGCCCACCTTATTCTGTTCGTTAGCTTCAGTGACAGATAGTGCCGTTTGTGGGTGGTGACAGGGGATGGTCCATGAAAACGGGGGAGTCAGTGGCAGAAGTCCCGGAGACAATGGAGTCATTTGCCGCTGGGTGCCAGCCCTGAAGGGGGCACCTGGCTCCATTGTCCCCGGGAGCTGCATGGAGAAGGAGCGCCGCTGATCGGCACTCCACCTCCATTGGCGTAACTACGGAGGGTGTAGTGGGTGCAGTTGCACCCCCTGCACCCTCCATTTGCTGGGTGCCCGCTAAGTGTGTTACCAGCGGGCGCCCGGCTCCTATTCAATCCCCCGGTGGCAGCCGGAGGACAGAGCTCCCTCCTCCTTCCGGGTCCCGCAGTGTACTATGGGAGTGACATCATGACGTCACTCCCATAGTGCCGAGGAGCAGACGCCGGGCATGGATGGAAGCAGCACTGGAGCGGGGATAAAGGTAAGTGTTTTTTTGTGTGTGTGTGGGTGCGCGTGTGGGGGTGGAGGGGGCTCACTACTGGGGGCAACTACTGGGGGCTCACTACTGGGGGCAACTACAGGGGGCTCACTACAGGGTGCAACTACAGGGGGCTCACTACAGGGTACAACTACTGGGGGCAACTACTGGGTGCTCACTACTGGGGGAAACTACTGGGGGCAACTACAGGGGGCTCACTACAGGGGGCTCACTACTGGGGGCAACTACAGGGGGCTCACTACTGGGGGCTCACTACTGGGGGCAAATACAGGGGGCTCACTACTGGGGGCAACTACCGGGGGCTCACTACTGGGGGCAACTACAGGGGGCTCACTACAGGGTGCAACTACAAGGGGCTCACTACAGGGGGCTCACTACTGGGGGCAACTACAGGGGGCTCACTACTGGGGGCTCACTACTGGGGGCTCACTACTGGGGGCAACTACAGGGGTCTCACTACTGGGGGTATCTACCGGGGGCTCACTACTGGGGGCAACTACTGGGGGCTCACTACTGGAGGCACTGCATAGGGGGACCATTACTGGGGGGCACTACATAGGCGGGCACTGCATAGGGCAACCACTACTGGGGGCATTGTATAAAAGTAACTGCATAGGGGGGGTGGCAGCTGGGGCTGGCATAGGTGCTGGGGGGTGGTACATTTTAATTTGGGGGGGGGCACCAACATTTATCTTGCCTCCAGACACCTGGGATGAAGTTACACCACTGGGGGGAGTGGATGTGCGAACGTAGGCATGCTTCTGCATTCTAACGGGGTTCATAGGTGTGCATAATTAACATTGAGCATCATTGTACATGTCAACTGGTTGTATTTCAGCCTGCAGTGATCCCAGGGCCTGATTCAGAGCCAGACGCTCTGACCAGAGCGCTCACTCTGAATCAGGCCCGGCCTACCTAAAATTGGAGCAGCATCTTGGACGCTCGCATAGCTGTGGGTTACCACCCACAGCTTATGCGAGCGTCCATGATGATGGTCGCAATGGTCAAGACCATCGCGACCATCAGGCTTGCGACGAGACCCTGCGGTACGGTCTCGCTGCCGCAAGCCCTGGAGTGATTTTGGCTCTATCAGAGCCAAAATCACTCCCACTGACATCACTAGTGATGTCAGTGGGGCCAGACCCAGAGGGTAGGTGTTCCCATGGGAATGCTTCCATCTGGGCAGCCATGCCCCGGCACGCCCACCAAAGGGGGCGTGCTGTCACTCACCATCGACAGCATGCCCCCTTTGGTGCGAGACCCCGAGCGACGGATTCCCCGTAGCTCGCCGGGTCTCACGCATGCGCACGACGGAGCTCCCTCCGTCGTGTGCATGCGCACTTGGGCACCATCGACCCGCTTGCTAGCGTACAGCGCTCGCGAGCAGGTCAGAATCAGGCCCTCAGTGCTAGGGTGGGGTAGAGTCAACTTCAAGGGCTGGAAGCAGCTCCGATGGCTCTCGATGGTTCTGATTAAGCATACCCTTCCTGGAGATGATGTGTGCTGCGAAGGGAAGGGACCATGCGATCATATCCTATGCATATATTAGCTGCAGGGCGGCTGCGTGCGAACACATCTAGCGAGTGGGTCAGAATCTGGCCCTAAATTTTCTACTACATTAAATAGGGTCCATTTATTCAGAAGTCAATTAACCTATTGCCATTTTTTTGGATTGCAGGAGATGACCAGAGGATCCAGAGAAATCCATATGAACACGCAACATGCAAACTGCACACCACTGAAACCATATAGATTACTATTCTTAGTTTAGAAAGATAAAGACACCTAAACAGATTATAGAAGAGAGATGCGAGATTTATAGCTCTGAGAATGTGACTGAAATAAACAGAGATAAACTTACCATGATGTACAAGGAATCTGTATGAAGAACCCACCACTGACACCTGAGCTTCCCGTCCCCCCTGCAATAACGTAACAGAACTACAGTACAATACACAGACAACTACTACTTCAGACTACAAGTGAGATTAGAAGTTATCAGTTTTTATAGTTCCGAAGTCTCATTATGTTGATGATGCAGGAGGGAATAAGGGGCAGAAACCTTGGCTGCTAGCTGCGCACTGGGAGTTTTAATTAACACTCCAGTGAATATTATTATGTAGTGTTTTGTTAAATAGGCTGAAAACTGACCCAAAACAAATGATGAACTTTCTCACAGTCACTTCCAATTACATCAGCAATAAGGAAACATTTCCCTATAATTTTGACATGACATCCGGGATATAATAGCCTCTGATTTTGTGTTTTCAAAGGAGTATCCTCAGTTGCTGACCCCAGGCCATTGCCAAGGAACGTCCATCACTTTTTCACAACATTTCTGATGCCCGATAGCAGCGGTGCCTTTGTGCATACAGTCTGTGTAATGTATGTGCTGTAGGAATGTGTTGCTGATAGTGGTTGCATTTATAGAAGCAGAAACATGCACATAGGAAGCCTTGCTTATGCAATGTAGGGCTGAGACCATCGCTCTCCGCCACTATGGTTTCCATGCCTTGAGCTTTATTCATGGGAGGCTTCTGTCCTGCTATTACTATAAGGATCACCTCACTACAGTGTAACCTATCTAAAGAGTGTACTACTGAGAGGACATACCGATGCTCTCCTAAGGGGATGCAGTCGGCTTCCCGACTGTGTAATCCCGGCAGGGGTATCTACTGACAGACGTTGAAAACCTGACGCCTCTCATTTTACCTACGCTGGGAGTCTGACGCTTGGCATACCGATCGAAGATAAGCTGGGCTGTGGGTGCGGACAGCCGCGGGGGGGATGGTTAGGTTAGGGGCTCCTGGGGGAGACTTAGGGTTAGGCACCCCCCGGCAGGGTTTGGGTTAGGCACCCCCGGGGGGAGGTTAGGGTTAGGCACCCCCCGGGATACTTAGGTTTAGGCTGCGGGAAAGGGGGGGTTAAGTTTAGGCACTTACAGGGGGGGTTAGGGTTAGGCACTTGGGGGGGAGGTTAGGAGTAGGCTTTCTTAAGGGTTAGGGAGGGTTAGGTTTGTGAATATAGAAAATACTTACCTGTCAGGATCTTCACTGCCGGGCTTCCAGCGTCGAAATTTGAACCACGTCCGGCGGTATTTCATGCCGATCCCCTCCTAAGCCAGTTCCTGTATGGCTTTTACTTTCGGCTCAGTACCAGAGTCCCATCATGGGTGCCTCTAAATCATAGAGCATGGCTCCTCACTTTGGGTTGCAGGGTGAACCAATCCTCACCCAACCCTGTGCCTAGGTGGAGCAGAGTCATCACTATAGCGCAGTGTCACTTCTCTGGGGCACACGACCCCACACTCTGTGCTGCCAGCAGTTGACTGCACCCTTACCGTGCCAGTACTTTACTTATCCTTAAATACACCCTGGTTGATACTGCCAGGAATAAGTGCCCCACACGGCTATGTCTCACTACAAGTGCCCCACACGGCTATGTCTCACTACAAGTGCCCCACACTGCTAAGTCATACTGCTATATGCCTAATTCCATCTTTAATACCTGCAGAGCCCTGGATCACAGCTCGAGGATGTTCTTCTGCAGCTCTACCCAGCTGGCCTGCTTGGTGATCCTGCTGTGCTGCCACCAATTGTGAGGATATGGGTCCCTTCTGGTTGCCTGCCCTGACTCCATACCCAATTGTGGGTAAATTAATCACACCCATGTAGATATCAAAGTAAAAATAACATGAAGGTTTATATAAATAAACAATAATAATAATAATTTAAAAGCATATAGACATTGTAGTCTAATCAGCATATAAAGACATAGGATGTCTCATTTATTCCCCTGTATTTCCACAACCAAGACTGGTTGTTGGTTGATGAAAAAGCAAGGGACCCCTACATCTTTTTTTCACAGTATTTTCACAACCAGGACCTGCTTACACAGCCCAGTGCTGGTTATGCCTAATGGTTTTTTTTACGTTAACACTTTGACTCCTTTTTATACACAGAAGCCTTCATGGATCTCACTGATCAGTGAAGGCTTCTGTGAAACTCGCACCTTGTAATGAAACCCCCATTACAAGTTTTGAACCCAGAAAAACATGCATGGACTCGCATCCTTGCACCCTCCACCTCGCACCCTCCATACTCGCAATGAGACTCACACCCTATTACATTTCACCCCATAACTTAGGTATTCCATGTGCTTCCTTTACCTTAGCCATGATTGGCTATCTGTCCGGAAGCTCTTAGCCAATCTGCAGCCATTGTCTTAGTGACATGCCACTGATTGGTTAAGTTCAGATGAAGTGCAGGTAACCTCATGAGTTCCCTGTCACTTAGCTAGCGCTATACTGTAGACACAGTATAGCGATGTTTATGTGTCCGGGTCACTTGTTTTATTATTTTCAGAAGACCGGATACCTACTGGAGAAGAGGACCGACCTGTGCCAGGAAGTAGGTAAGTATGTAGGGTGCGTGGGGCAAGTGCGGTTCAGTGAGTGAATGTGTAATAAACTCTTAAACCTTTGATGTGTGTATATCTTATGGGTTTTTTTTTTAAATCCACACTGGGGGTATCGGTGCAATCAACCTGCTGGCCCTTGTGGTTCTACAAGTGCCGCAGGGCAGGCTTGCTGTTACCAGTAGTCCCGCTGTAAAAAACAATATTAACCCTTTAATTACACAATTACCCCTGCACCCACCGCATCCAGCGCTGCAAGGAAGAGCCCTGGACTGTTAATGCTCAGGAGGGACGACCCCATTTTATTTTTGGGGCTCCCCACTTTTTGAGAATTGCCATCCCTGGGCTGACCACTGTGTGTCTCCCTGCTGTAGTGTAAGCCCCCAGACTGGTTCAACCCAGTTCTGGCTAAAGGAAAATAAGGGGAATCCCATGTCGTTTTTTGCTGAGATTTTGCTCAGATGTCAAGGTCTGGTTATGCTTTTGGGAGGGGACCCCATGCCTTTTTTATTTTAATCCTTTCATTATTTTATTACTCAGTGATCTGTGCAGAGCTTCTGCTAAACACATTCTAGGGAGGGGGTATGTTTCCATCTTCTATTTTTGTCCTCAGTCTGCTCCATTTACGTTTGTGTTAGCAGACATGATTCTTGGTTAATCCCTGTGTTGCATTCCTGTCTATGGAAAGTACAAGGGAGTTTGGCCAATAGTTTTTTTACTTCAATTTGTGTTGTCAGCAGTGGCGTAACTAGGGTATTTGGAACCCAGGGCAAGTTAAAAAATGGAGCCCCAACACAAGTATGTGTGTGCGATGAAACAGTGGGCATGGTAATATGCCACAAGGGGTGTGGCCACTGAAATATGTAGGCATGTCACTCTGGGAACATTCCTTTCCATTCCATATGCACCTTAATGCCCCCAGTAGTA
The DNA here is from genome assembly GCA_031769625.1 of Taudactylus pleione. Taxonomy (NCBI): domain Eukaryota; kingdom Metazoa; phylum Chordata; class Amphibia; order Anura; family Myobatrachidae; genus Taudactylus; species Taudactylus pleione. Next base: position 3,750,372 of record JAUIMM010000267.1, read on the forward strand.
GTGACTCTCTTGTAATGCCCACTGTAGTAGTGCTCCTTATGCAATGTCCCCAGTAGCAGTGCCCCCTGTGGTAGTGCCCCTTATACAGTGCCCCAGTAGTGCACCCATATACAATGACCCCGGTAGTGCTCCTTATGCAGTGCCCCCAGTAGTGCCACTTATATAATGCCCCTTATGCAGTGCCCCTTAATCAGTTCCCCCAGTAGTGCCCCTAATGCAGTGCCCCTAGTAGTGCCACTTATACAGTGCCCCCAGTATTAGTCCCCCCTATGCAGTGCCCCAGGTAGTGCCCCTTATATTATGCCCCCAGTATTTGTCCCCCCTATGCAGTGCCCCCAGTAGTGCCCCCTATAGAGTGCTCTCCAGTAGTAGTCCCCGTATGCAGTGTCCCCAGAATTACCCCTTATATAGTGTCCCCAGTAGTAGTCCCCCCTATGCAGTGCCCCCAGAAGTACCCCTTATATTGTGCCCCGAGTAGTAGTCCCCCCTATGCAGTGCCCCTAGTAGTGCCCTTATATAGTGCCCCCAATAGCAGTCCCCCATATGCAGTGCCCCCAGTAGTAGTCCCCCCTACGCAGTGCCCCCAGTAGTGCACCTTATATAGTGCCCCCAGTAGTAGTCCCACCAGTAGTGCCCCCCTATGCAGTGCCCCCAGTAATGACTCCCCTATGCAGTGCCAGTGCCCCTTACATATATAGGACAAAGACACACAAAATTAAACACCTGAATTCCTGCTCCTGCACCCACCACTGTCTGCTCCCCCATCCTCTATGAAAGAGACGTCATGCCATCTCTCCCATCACCCACTGTGGGAGCCAGAAGGTGGACCCCATGAGTGAGCTCCAGCCCGGCTCTGGCCATGGGGGCAGCAGCCATTGAGAGTCTGTCTGACTGTCATTGGCTGCCAAAACAAACACACAGCCGCTGGGTAGTACAAGTGTACTACCCGGAGCTGGTGTTTGTTACTGTGTAGTGTGGTCCTCACTACACTGACTTGAAACCAGTGTCCCGGACAGCGGCCGGCAGTGCCCCCTACCATGCTGCCGGTCTGATGTCACCCAGGGCACATCCCCTGCTCAACCCTCCCTAGATACACCATTGGTTTTCAGCCATGTTTTGCAGATGGATTTCTGTATTAAACACCTGTGTTCGTCTTTAGTAAATCTCAATTTTGGAAAATCAGGGGAAAAACTCTCAAAGGAATACTAACTCGGCCAGACATGATTATTAGTAAATTTACCCCTAAGAGTTCTCAGGGACTTATAGACCAGTGATGTGTGGTCAGCTGAGGCAGGTGAGGCAGAGCCAATCCTGTCCTAGTTAGGTATACTCCACAGTTTATATTTTAAAAATTATAAGAAAAAAATAAAGAAAATATTATAAATATCTTCTTTGTATTATTCTAATCATTTTTATAATTAAAACTCTGGAGTAAAAGTGTATGGCAGGTGAGGCACTGCCTCCCCTGTGTACCTTTTCTGACCAAAACACAACAAATTTCCAGCACTATATACTGCTGCACCTTGGTATAATGCCCATATGAACCCTCAGGATCAATTATGTATGTGTATATATGGCTCTGATACTAGCAAGTGCCTCCCCAGCCATTCACCTCACAGCACGTCACTGATAAGACTGATTCCTGTGAATGTGTTTTGTTAAAAATGCCAGAACTTTTTCAAGCCACTGCCTCTTCCAAAGTTTCATTTTACCAGCACTTTAACATATTAGCAAGTGTCTCTTCTACAACTGGTGTGAAAGGATCAACCCAGGATGCATTTCCTGGGACATTGACCCTGGTAAAAAATAGAGATGAGCATGTCCGGTTCCCTGAGAACCGGACCCACCCAAACTTGCAGATCTGAGGTGAGATCAGAGTCTGGCTCGAGTTTTCCCACCTGACTCGTATCTCAAAGCAAGGCAAAACATCATCACCCCGCTGTGTCGGATTCTCGCAGGTTTTGGATTGTATAAAAGTCCCTCCCAATGGTGATTGGCTCCATATGCTTGCTGAGTCCCGGGCTGTCAGGGCTGTGCTTCATCCCAGAGGGGCTGCTGTGTCCATCCAGGCCAGGGCTGCTGGGTCCATCCAAGGGCTGCTATTGGTCTGCTGTGTCCATTCAGGGGTTGCTGTGTCCATCAAGGGCAGGGGCTTCTATGTCTATCCAGGGTCTGCTGTGTTCATCCAGGCTGCTGTGTCCATCCAGGGGTTGTTGTGTCCATCTAGGGCAGGGGCTGCTGTGTCCATCCTGTGGTTTCTGTGTCCATCTGGTGCAGGAGCTGCTGTGTCCAACCAGGGGAGTTCTGTCCTCCCAAGGATGCCTAGTGTATTAAAAAATAGAAGCTAATAAATAATATAATTAATAAAAAATAATATATTATGTATATTTTTTGTGCTATATCCCAGTGTACTATATTTAATTTATTATTATTTTTTTTTACTGTGTTGCTGCCTGTCAGACCGCAATGTAATATTCATAACAATATTTTTTGTGACAATATAAAGTGGTAGTGCAGTGTATAACAAATACTGTCACTCTCTAAGTGGAAAACGCAGTGTATTCGTAAAAATATTGTTACACTGTTAGTGGAAACGCAGTGTATTCATAAAAAATATTGTCACATTGTTAGTGGAAAATGCAGTGTATTTGTAAAAAATATTGTGACACTAAGTGGAAACGCAGTGTATTCGTAGAAAATATTGTGACACTGAAAGTGGTAGCACAGTGTGTCATTCTTTTCTTATTCATAAAAAAATCTTGTGACACTGTAAGTGGAAACTTCACAATTTTACAATTTAATAACACAAAGTTAACAATAAAAAAATGCAACTTTTCTCTCTTTCCTCAATCATTAATAAATGATTAGACTACATGCTGACTACAAGACCAGAACAAAGTGCTAAATAACGTTTATTATTATATTAGACATAATGACATCACAAACGCCTCAGCTGAGATTCACATAAACATATTTTCAAAAGGTTAAATTAAAGGATATGGTTTGAAAAATGGAATGAAGTAGCTAATACTGTGATCTCTGATTATAGTGTCCCTACTCCCCCCCATGGCCCCTCTATCTGACTTTCAGTGAGTCAGAGGGGTAACTCCATGCAACCGTATTCCAGAGTGCAGCTGCTCCTCCTGTAGCCCAGGTCAGAAGATGTGTAGGGGATGTGGTGATGATATGGACTAAAATAGAGCTCACATCCACTAAAGTGGACAATGAATCTCCAATCTAACAGGGAGCGCAGCTGTAATTTATACATAACACAGGATGGGATGACAATATAGGCTTGGGTGATTGTATAATCTGGGGTGATGTATACATCATCCTCTTCACACAATATTAATTCGTCCATGCTGGAATCCACCATTACAGCTGCCTCTGTAATTTTTGCACGTAATTGATGGTAAAGGTCTTTCTCATGGAATTTGTAGTTCATTTTGATGAACATCATCTTTTCCACATTTTGGGGAAGTAGTTTCATAGGCCGCTCACTGACAAGGTACCCGGCTGTGCTGAAAACTCTTTCTGAGTACACACTGGAGGGTGGGCAGCGCAAGTAAAGCAAAGCCAGTTTGTGCAAGGGCCTCCAAATTACCTTTTTTTTCCTACCAGTAGTCAAACAGATATATGTCTATTTGGATGCTATCATTAACATTTTTAAAACAGTCCTTAACCATTCTTTGAATGGTGACCATATCATATGGAGTCACGGTAGAGGTGTCATTAATTGTAGGCAATTCTGACCCAACCAGATGTCAATAGTTGGTTGTCTTGACTCAACTGCTTCACCAGTTGGTGTTTTTAAAAGTTTAGTTTTTTCTTAGCAGATTACTTGCTGGAGAAACTGAAGGAGATGCCATTGCTGCCTCATGTGCCACTTGAGCTTACAATGCAGTGTGAAGAAGAAACAATGTCTTCATCCCTTCTGGGATGAAAATCCACTCCCAGTAGCATGCATGGTGCTCAAAGATTCTCAAGAAAGACACAACGTAAGACTTAAACCTTAAATCTGAAATCTTACATTTGCTCTGTACCACTTGTCCATACAGTATGTGCTGGTTAAGTGGACAGTGGGTACAATGGCAGTTTGGAGGCCTTTAACTTTGTTTTTTTAATGTCCCTGTATAGGTTGGGAAATGCTTTTCAAGTGGAATCTTTGAAAAGGATTATTTAACAGTCAATTGTTTTGGAAAGCACTACTAAAAGTCTTCCTGGTCCCCTTCTGGAATAAAAATACACTCCCAGCAGCACCAGCAGCAGGCATGGTGCTCAAGGATTCTTCCGGGGCAAGGACTGATGAGAAAAATATTTTTTGTAAATGCCTCCCCTCCTCCCATCCCCTTCTCCCTCATACATTTACTTTGGAGTCAAACAATGAAATTTAATTTACTACCATTCAGCCCTTCCTGCCTTCAACTACATACATACTCTAACTCCCTCAGGCCTCTTGGATAATAAAAACCATTTGTTTCCTGATGTGCCATGTTGGAAGTTGAACTGCCATGTGTTTGCTGCCGCTTAGCTTAGTCAGCCAGCTAGTATGGTGCAAATTTTGGGCCTAAACTTAATGAAAACAATATTGTGAGCTGTGAGGTGGTCAAAATTGACTGGAAACTAGTGAAAAAAAATGTTATTGAGTTTAATAATACTGTAGGAACAAAAACAAGCCCAAATTATGTGATTTTAGCTGTTTTTATAATTTTTTTAGGAAAAATACAGATTCAAAACAAAAACCAAAAAGCAATATATGCAAGGGCGGTTTTGGCAAAACCTATCCAGATCCAAAACAAGAGGAGATACAGATCCAAAACCAAAACCAATACATGGGGGTCAGCACACAGAAAAATGACCCCAAATGCTTGACCCGGGACTCTCAATCTCAAAGACTGCTTATTAATAAGTAAGAGGTAAATTTACTAAGTTCCGAATTCTATTCAATGTAATCTGAGATCAATATCAGATGACATCGTCCGTATTCATGTGTTTCATTTTTTGAACAGTTTACTGAATTTACTAAGCTGCCGAGTTGCTGTCATTTGTGTTGTTCGATGGTGTAATCATTCAATATCATTGGTATTATCCATTTCTATTTAGTGTTCGGTTTTGGCTAACTCAAACTCAAAGGAATAGATGCTTGCACGGATCAGGGAGATCCGTTATACATTCATCTATGTGTAAAAAAATAAACGCAACAGCACGGATGAAATCACTGAGACCAATCTATGCTTCTATGTTTAAAAAAAAATGAAAACCTGTTTAAAAATGTAAAAAAAAAATGGCGTGCCCCCCCCCCCCCAAAAAAAGAACAACCAGCACCAGGCTTTGGAGACCCAGTACTGGTTGTGCTAAATACAGGGGGCAAACAAAGTAGGGGTCCACTGTATTAAGCACAACCAGCATTAGGCTATTAAGAACCAGCCCTGGTAGCCAAATTACAGGGGACAAAAGATGTAGGGGTTCCCAGTACTTAGTGCAACCAGCACAGGGCTCTTATCCAGTCCTGTTTCTGGAACTATAGGGGAAATATTGTGTAGGGTTCCCCTGTAAATTCCAGAACCATCACCAAACTCTTTTTAGCATGGAGGTTATGCCACAGCCAGGGGAGCCTATCACCGGGTCTCCCAGCCAAAGCATTACCCCGACTGCTAGTCAGCCCAGGCTGTTGATCCCTGGGGAGCTAGGGACCCCTCAATAAAGGAGTCCTCCCTCCAGGCCACCCCAGGGGCTATCTCCAGCACCCATTGGCCAGTGGTGCCGAGGATAGACCCGGGTTATCAGCCTAGACATGGGGTGCCCTGAGGGATCCTCAGCCTGGGCTGACTAGCAGTCAGGGGTAATCATTTGGCTGTGGGAACCTGTGAAAGGGTTACCCTGAATGTGGCATTTACACCCCCACACTAAAACAGTTCAGTGCTACTTCTGGAATTATCAGCCTACACATTTTTGTCCCTGTATTACCAGAACCAGGACCGGATGAGATACCACTGCTTTTTCTGCTAAATAATTTTGGCAACCAGGGCTGATTCTTAATAGCCTGGTGCTGGTTGTGCTTAATACAGGGGACCCCAATATCATTTGCCCCCTGCATTTAGCACAACCAGTACTGGGTCTCCAAAGCCCGGTGCTGGTTGTTCTTTTGGGGAGGGGAGCCACAACATTTATTTTTTCTATTTTTACACGGGTTTTATTTTTTTTAAACACAGAAGCATAGACAGATGTCACTGATCTATCTGCGCTTCTGTGTTTATTTGTTTACACACAGATGCATGTATCACGGATCTGACTGATCCGTGCATACATATGTGTTGGTTGAGATGTGATACTCAAATGGAAAAAGGTGTTCTATTTGAGATTTGTATTTGGTTTCTTTTTTGTGTATTTTGCGGCCGATTTGCTCTCTATTTCGGCTGTTTAAAACAAATATGAATCCTTAGTAAATTTCCAGGTCCTATTGATGTCTATGGCAAAAGGCTGCCGAGTTGAATTGATAGTTTATGTGTACAAAAACATGCTGCCGTCTGAGTTACAGGTATTGTCCGCAGGGTTTTGGACATCAAATAAAGCAAAGTTGGCAGAGGTTAGTCTTTATTAAATTCCGAATATGCATTTAACGGGCAAATTTGCCTCATTCGATGTCAGTCGAGCTTAGTAAATTTACCCCTAAATGTATACCAAAAGTGTCTTGTGTCTTTATTAACTATTAAGTAGAGGGATATCTGCCATAGGAGATGTTAGTAATTATATATGTGTTTAAATATTTAATATATTCCCAAAATTATTTATGACCCTCTAGGTATGGAGTATATATTTGCTAGATGTGATCAGGCAGTCAATGTATGTGATACAGATTTTTAATAAGATTTTTTAGTACACTATGGGCTCGATTCAGACCCGCTCGCTAGATGTGTTCACTTGATCAATGCGCATGCAAATTCGGCAAGGCAAGCAATCGCACGGCAAGGCATTAGCACACCCACTATGTCTTGGCGTGTGATCGCTTTGTGTATGCAGACACCCAACAGCTTGTCTTAAGATGCCCACTTGCCATGTCATCTCCAGGAATTGTATGCAACCATCGGTACCATCGGACCCATACGCAGAACTTGTGGCTGACCATACACGAGCACTGCAGTGTAATACTCAACCAAGTGACATGTACTATGACGCTGCCTCTTAGTTATGCATGCCTCTGAAACGGCGTTGAGACGCTCAGGCATGCCTGCGTTCGCACCTCCACTCCCCCATTTTTAATGGCCTGCCCATGTTACCACCCACAAATGGCTTCTCCTGTCACTCATTCAGCCGGGCTGTCTATGCGCGTGAGCGAACGCTTCCCGATCGCTATGACTGGATATCGCATGCGCAGAATGCAAAATCGTCTGGCTGTGTGCAAACGCTTCCTAGCGAGCGGGTCTGAATCGGGCCCTGTATTCAATAATCAATTATGAGTTCTCTCACTTATCCCCCCAGAGAGTGATCCCTCTCCCTTTAGAGGTATATTATTATATATAAATTACGCTTTGTTTGATTTTCTGAACATACACAGATCCTCAGTATAGTAAAATAAAGAGAGATTTCTCATTTATTCCTTGGATTGGAAATACAGTAATATTGCATGTTAATAAATTCAATAACCCATTATAGCTGGGGAAATATAGTGTAGTCCTATTTGGTTATAAAGTATCACTTCCAGCAATAGTGTTAGTACTTGTGTAGTAACTCCACATTTAAAGAGTTGCAACTAATGTAACAATTTCACACTGATCTATGTGACCTGAGTTCTGCCCATGCTCAGGCTATTAATAAGAGCATACATCACTCTCTGAGTTCCATCCACACCAGTATTAAGCTATATCTTATTTAGTTGTATCTAATATAAACTCTTTCAGGTTGAATCATTTCTGGTGTGTCACATTAAACACATTTCTGGTGTGTCACATTATATAATTATAGTAGTGAATCCCTTGCACAGTGGGCCTGATTTAGAGATGGACGTTAATGCGATCGCAGCCGAGATTTCATACGCAACGCAGTGCTGTGCAATGTAAAACAATAGCTCGATCTGCGTTAAAAGTGCATTCGCATCCATCTCTGAATCAGGCCCACAGCTAGGAAAGCCAGCTTACGCTTCGTAGGGATGCTTCATTAGTGTATAAACTATTGTGCCTTGACTATTGCTTTATATTTACTGGATGAAAATAAGCTTTAAAGCAGGCCTTCATTTCCTGATTTCTCAGGCTGTAAATAATAGGATTAAGTAACGGGGTCCCGATAGTGTATAACAGAGAGAGGATTTTGTTTAGTTTTAAGGAGCTCTGTTGAGAAGGTACAAAATAAATGATGAATATTGTCCCAAAGTATGTGCAGACAGATGCAAGATGAGAGCTGCAAGTGGAGAAGGCTTTCTGACTCCCCGACATAGAGGACATTTTAAGGATTGTCCAAAATATGGACACATAGCTTAGAATGATGACTACAAATGGCAGGAGGCACAGGATAACGGTTAATAGTAGAGCGTGGCTTTTTGCCAATGAAGAATCCGAGGTGGCCAATTGCAAAATTGGGGCTAGATCACAAAACAGGTAGTCAAGAGTGTTTAAACCACAGAACTTTAAGTTGTAGACTGTAGGTGTTGAAAGAAGCATCACAATAGATGAAAAAAGCCAAGCCCACACTGCCAGATGATTACGAGTCCTGACGTTCATGATAGAGGAATATCTCAAAGGCTTGCAAATTGCCAGATATCTGTCATAGGCCATAACTGTGAGAAGAAGGCACTCGGCACTCGCAGCTGTTGCACCCAAGTAGAACTGAGCAATGCAACCATATAAGGACATGGATGCTCCATTCCACCACACAACATAGAGTATGCTTGGCATAAGAATGGAGGCGAAAAGCATTTCGCTTGCAGACAAATTCCAGAGGAAGAAGTACATTGGAGAATGGAGTTTTGGGATGATAGTTATCAAACCAATAATACACATATTTCCAAATACAATGGTAAAATAAATGGTAAGAAATAGAAAAAAAGTTATATTCTTAAATTGATGTAAATTGCCAAACCCCAGAAGAACCAGCTCCTTCACCATAGTCTTGTTCACTCCACATGAATCCTGTTGAAAAAAGAAAAGAAAATGTAATATTATTAGTTCAAGATTAGATAATTTTGCGGTTCTGAGTCGAACCGAGTCCCGGCTCAGATGACTTTGGGGAACCACGTAGAAATAAGTCCCGACTCTCTAGTTGTCTAGCCAAGTTCGGATCTCAGATCTAAAAACCAGAACTACCATATTTTGCATTGAATTTAATTCCCTCCCTCGTGATTTCAGGTGATGTGAGGTGGTCAAAATTTAGTGGAAAAATAACTGAAAATGTTATTGATGTTAGTTATACTTAAGGAACAAAAACAGGTCCAACAGGCACATGATTTTAATTGTTTTTATAATTTTTTTAAGAAATCCAAAACTGAACAGAAAACTCTTGAGGGTAGTTTTGCCAAAACCAAAACACAGGTGTCCCACAGTTTTGGTGCTTGTATTTAGAACGTAAAATAAGATGTTGTAATGTCAGTTGTCTGTTTAAGTTGTAAACAAACTTTTGTTTGCTTGCCTTGACTGAAATGATGATGATGATGATGATGATGATGATGATGATGATGATGATTCACATTTACTCTATAGCACTTTACTGTTTGACTTTACTCTGTAGTACTTTACTATATGACTTTACTCTATAGCACTTAACTGTTTGACTTTACTCAGTAGCATTTTACTGTATGACTTTACTCTATATAGCACTTTACTGTATGACTTTACTTTATATAGCACTTTACTGTATGACTTTACTCTGTAGCACATTACTGTATGACTTTATTCTGTAGAACTTTACTGTATAATTTTACTCTATAGCACTTTACTCTATGACTTTACTCAGTAGCACTTTACTGTATGATTTTACTCTATAGCACTTTACTGTATGATTTTACTTTATAGCACTTTACTGTATGACTTTACTCAGTAGCACTTTACTGTATGATTTTACTCTATAGCACTTTACTGTATGCTTTTACTCTATAGCACTTTACTGTATGACTTTACTCTGTATCACTTTACTTTATGACTTTACTCTGTAGCACTTTACTATATTACTTTACTATATAGAACTTTACTGTATGACTATTTACAAACACAGCAATAAAACGAGACTGGTCATTAAGCCCATGCTCATAAACTTATAATTTTTAAGAAAACAATGATTTTGATAAATTAAATAAAGTTTTACAGATTTAATTTTGCTCCAACACAGATGGTGAAAGTTATTGAGAGGATAGATACAATTGGGCCTGAGTAGGGGTGCAGAAAGAGGGGGGAGTGGGAAATAATTACCCAGGTATGGTGCTGTCTGAGTGGCCTGGCATGGGCCCTGACAGCTGTGGTGCAGGAGAAAGCACAATATGTTTTATTAATTTCTAATGAAGGGATTTGGCCAAACCTCACAGAGCAGTTCACAGGTCCTGTATCTCCTGTATCTGGGTTTGATATACACAGAGGTGGTATTAAACAGGGGCAGATTGGGAAGGAAAACCAGCCCATGAAATGTCTGGAAGCAGCCCTAGTGAGGGCAGGGACAATGGATGGGGTGGGATACTTCCTCCTCAGAAGCAAGATCTTTTTCAACATTGAAACTGCCAGTGTTTGTTTTCCTGGAATCTGGTGGTATACATATATAATAAACTGTAGACTAGATGTGAACATGTACAGTGTAACAATAAAGCTATTAAATAAAACCTCCCTACCCAGTGCCTCTAATATCCCCCTTAGTGCCTATACCTAACTTCCCCCTCCCTACATCCTAAACCTAACACTCCCTCCCCGGTGCCTAACCATAAACTCCCCCTCCCCACATCCTAACCCTATCCCTCCCTCCCTGGTACCTAACCCTCCCCCTAGTGCCTAACCCCACACCCTATCTCTCCCCTATCAGCCAATACTTACCTTTGGGGACCCGGCAGTTGGGATACATACTGGTGCAGGGATTTTGGTTCCACTATTTAGACCATTGGCATCCTGCACACCGGGATGCCGACTACATCCCCACCTTCACTAACCTATGATAGCAGGACTCAGAGTAGTAAAGTAATGTCAGGTATCCACTCACTGTGCACACCCTGGAGTAAATGGAGCTGGATGAAGATAAAAGATTTCCTCTCTTTACAGTTAACATGATGCAACCATTCACATATAGTATTACGTAGATGGCCCAAGGTCGCATCATGTCCTTCCAGGCATATGCATCACTGCCCAGCCCAGTACCTGTGTTATCTCTACAGCTGGCGGTGGCAGCATGGCTTTAATCCATTCTCCGGATGCCTCTCCAGTCTGTCATATCCCCTGCTCTCTGCATTCATTGGTCCCCACTGGCCAGCTTGCAGGGAACACTGGTAGAAGGAGGGTGCCACATTACATTACTCCTGGTCAGGCCACTATGAGTACTGTTTGGAAGCATGACTAGGTGTAGGGGGAGGCAGCCCCTGCACCCACAGTAGTTACGCCTTACCCTCTGCACATGAACAGGAGCTCTAAAATCATCCCAATCGGAGCTGAGCTCCAATCGCAGCCCGGGCTGCCATCAGAAAAAGTAAGGACCAGTACAAATTGTGCTTACCCGCCATTCTTAGGTTCCATTATGTGGCACTGAATACGGCTGTGCTCCATTCATACATGCCACTTTTACCTATCCGGAAGAGGAGGTAGCAAAAATGCCAAGATGGGAGAAGTGGAATATGAAGGGGAGAAGTTGTGGTGCAAGATGAAAGTGGGCAAAGAGGGCAGAAGAGAGACAGTGAAAGGGATAAAGGGACAAAGGCAGACATACACGCAAAGGAGGAGAAATAAAGTGACAGGCATACACAAAAAGAAGATAGACATGCACAAAATGGGGGTGGGGCAGAGACACATGGGCATGGAGTGGGCAGAGTCACACATGGGTGGGGGAAGCAGAGTGACACAGGTATTTGTGTGAGGTCGCACATTTATGGGGGGGGTCAGGCTCACACTTGGTTGGGGAAAGGTTGGCATGGGCAATGGGGGAGCTGACACAGGGGGTGATTACCATCAATAGCACAAAAACCTTCTATGATAAACCATCAATGGTGTGCACCACTCGATAGCCACCACTGCTGGGGGGTAATCATAAATGGGGGCAGGCCTTAGGGGCCACAAGGAATGAGGCTAAGCGCCATCCTGCCTAAAAAAGAAACAACCAATGGATTCCACTCAGCCATCGATTGTGGAAAACCATTGGCTTGATGGCGAAACCACTGGCCAACAGCAATAACCCATCGATGGTTGTTAACTATGCAGTGGTGGATTGACTGGACTTGCTGTCGACTGGTGTTGAGGATCTTGGTCATGAACTGCATTGATGGAGCTGAATTAAAGGTAGCAGGGCACAGAGGGCATGATAATAGAGGTCACCTCTCTCACTGAGGTGTGTGCTGTGATCCTACTTCTGGGTACACAACTAGTTCCCTTCTTCTCCACCTTACCACAAACAGAGTCATTATAGAGCTCTTCTGTATTGTCAGAGGAATTCAGAGCAGTGCGGGCATCAACAGACAAGTAAGTGCTCAGCAATAGTCGAGCAATGATGTTATAATTACAGTGATCATTATGTGCACAATTTCACTTGCCCACTATGAACAGTTATAATCCTGTGTTGTGTGACCTGTAGCCCAAGATGGTACTGACCTATAGTCACAGGGATATGTGGTGGGACCTGACATTTTCTCAGACTTACTAACAATAGAATCAACTGTATACTGTACATGACTAGGAAACTGATTACTAGGGGATAGTCAGTCACATTACTCCTGGATTTCTCTATTGGATTATATTCAGACAATAAGCCCATCCATCTGCCTTGCCTCATACTTTTACTGCCCACCTCAACTACATTTCCATTATACAGAAAGAGCCTCATTGTTTATGTACAGTTTACCCCTAGAGTGAATTTAGGAACAGAGGCCCTGATTCAGAGCCGGACGCTATTTGCGCTCGCTCGTTCAGAAAAAGGGGGTGGCTATTTAAATTAACCGTTCGCTCTTTGCGGTCTGTTCATGCCTCTATGTCTGAACGAGTGAACAAAACGAAAAAATGCCCCCTGGCCGCTCGCATCATACGTCATGTCCGCTATTTATTAGATTAATCAAGTACATCGAACGCCGTATGAACTGCTCGCTATTCTTGTGGTTGCATTTTCCTACCGCAATCATGCTAGCAGTTCTGACTTTAAAACAACCCAGTGACGTGGTCGATGATGCTGCTTTATTAATTATGCACACCCTTAAAATGCCCTTTTTGACCGTTAGGCACGGCTGCATTCTGATCTCCACTCCCTGTTTTCAAGCACCTTCCCCTGTTACCACTCACATACACCTCCTCCTGTCACTCAAAACAGCAGGCATTCGCAATTTAGCGAGCACACAATTTTCTGCCGCACTGACTGTTTTGCGCATGCGTATTAAAATCGGTATGCATGCGCAGATGTGTGAACATCGCTCGGAACGAACGAGCGGATGCTTATGAGCGACTCTGAATAAAGCCCAGTGAGGGCATTTATCTGTTGGGTGAGTACACGGCTAATGTATCTCACCTGCCTGCAACCAAATACCTTTAATTGTAATGAGTAGTAATGTATACCATATAATTATCAATTGTCTCATTTGTGTCCTCTGGAAATGTGTGAGAGATATATCTGGAATGCACATTTGGGGACTGATGTAGCCTTAGACACAGTCCGGCTAAACCTAATTCTGTGCATGGCAATACACTTAAAGCATACCGGCCATTAGTGTCTTATCACTTCTATGTGACATTGTACAGTATATTTCCTTTTGTCTGTCCTCAGGCCATGGGAACACCCCACTGTGTAATTAGAAGTAATAAGCTACCTTTTCCTCAGTCACATCGGGGATCAGTATAAAAATCCTGATGCTGGAAGACCGGCAACTGAAGATCCCGACAGGTGAGTATTTTCACTATAACTATCCTTACCCCCCTAACCCTATCAAGTGCCTAACCCTAACCCCCCCTGTAAGTGCCTAAACCTAACACCCCCTTCCCTGCAGCCTAAACCTAAGACTCCTGGGGGGGTGCCTATCTCTTACCTCCTCCCTGGGCTGACTAACCCTAAGTCCCCCTTCCCCTGGCCTCACACTAACCCTACCGGGGGGGTGCCTAACCCTAGGCCCCCCTGGGAGCCCCTAACCTAACTCTCCCCCCCCGCAGCTGTCTGCGCCCGCCGCCTGGCATACCTTCATTCGGTATGCTGGGCGCCGGGCTCCGAGCGTAGGTAAAATGACAGGTGTCAGGATTTTGATGCCTGTCATTAGACCCCTGCTGGGATTAGACAGTCGGGAAGCCGGCGGTCAGACCATCGGCTTGCTGACTGCATCCCTCACATCGTGCCTCAATCACACACTGTACACGGCCTGCAGGGATTACTGTGAATTTAGCCCTCACACAACAGGATTTTTCAAAACCTATCTGTTTGGGAGGACTTTGGGGAACCCTGGCCTGCAGAACAGTCATGTATGATGGCTATAGTGACTAGATCAGGCCTGACCTGTTAGTGACATCATCCCTGACCTGTTAGTGACATCATCCCTCTAGTCGAGGCCTGGCCAGCCTGTGGCTCTCCAGCTGATACTACAAGTATCAGCATGCTTAATCAGCTGATTGGTGTAATTATATGGTGGGACTTGTAGTTTCACAACAGCTAGAGAGCCACAGACTGGCCAGGTCTGGACTAGAGGAATTATGTCACTAACAGGTCATTGTTATGTTTTATGCAATTATCATTTATAGTAGAGATGTGCGCCAACACCCGTGTTTTGGTTTTGGATCTGGATCTACCCCGGTTTTGGATCTGGATTGGTTTTGCCAAAACCTCACCTATGTATTTTGTTTTCTTGTTTTGGCTTTGGATCTGGATTTTTTCTTAAAAAATCATAAAAACAGCTAAAATCACATAAAATGGGCCTGTTTTTGTTCTTACAATATAATTAACCTCAATAAAATTTATTTCCAGTAATTTCCAATCAATTTTGACCACCTCACAATATTATTTTTTTCATCTAGTTAAGGCAAAAAGGTTGCATCCAGCTAGCTGGATGACTAAGCTAAGTGACACAGTGGGCGGCACTAACATGTGGCAGTTCAGTTTCTAATTTCCAACATGGATACAGTGTGTTATACAGTGTGGGTTGGATACACCAATAGTGCACCTACTATGAGAGCAGTTTCGGCAGAGCGGCGTTGCTGACAGTGTCCTCAGTACATGGAATGGCAGTGCTGCGCTGCTGGCAGTGTCCTCAATGAAGGGTACCGGTGATGTCGGCAGTGCGGGGGTGCCAGCGGTGTCTTTAGTGCTGGTTTGCTGGCTGTGTCAGCAGTGCAGGGTACCAATGGTGTCTTAGTGCAGGTTTGCTGGCTGTATCGGATGTTCGGGGATGTGAGTGGTGTCTTTAGTGCAGATTTGCTGACTGTGTTGGCAGTGTGGGGGTTGCTGGCAGTGTCCTCAATACATGGAATGGCATTGCTGGCAGTGTTCTCAGTGAGGGGTACCGGCGGTGTCAGCAGAGCGGGGGTGCCAGCGGTGTCCTCATTGTAGGTTTGCTGACTGTGTCTGCAGTGCAGGGGTGTTCTCAATGCAAGGTGCCGGTGGTGTCGGCAGAGCAGGGGTGCCAGCGGTGTCCTCAGTACACGATTGCTGACTGTATCGGCAGTGCAGGGGTGCTGTTGGTGTCCTCAGTATGGGAGTGTCGGCAGTTTGGGGGTCGCTAACGGTGTCCTCAGTACGTTGGGCAGGAGTGCAGGAGTGTTGGCAGTGGTGGTGTTGGCAGCGGGGAATGCTGCCAGTGGGGGTGCCGGCTGTGTCCGCAGTGGGGGATGCCGGTGGTGTCAGGCTGTGGGGGATGGCGGGAGCCATCTTCTTTTCCTCTTTTGTGCTGTTTTCAATGGTATTAACGCTGATTGGCTGAGAGCCGTGACAGATGGCTCTCTCAACCAATCAGTGTTAAGCCCACTCAAAACAAAACATCGCAACTCGACAGAGGGGTGGCGAGGTTTTGCACCGGATCCCCGAAATTCGATCCGAACCGATCTCTGAGATCTGAACCAACTCATCTCTACTTTACAGACAGTTGGGGATATGCATCAATAAGATGGTTTCCTGCATGTGGTTTATAGTATAATGGTGTGTACACAGGGTACGACTTTTATGAGCGATTTGAACGATATCGTTCATATCATTTATGTGGTTATTGTTCACTTTTTTGCAGTCACTAACCTGACCAACCTAACAACGACCAATGATGTGCGTTCCCGCATGAACGATAACGATATCTATGGTCTTTCATGCATGCAGGCCAACTTGGACGATTTTGTAAAGATTTGCCAGTAAAAACATAGCGTCACTGATATATCTATCATATGGTGCATACACACGGCCAGATTTTCTTTCAGATTTAAACGATAACGATATTTGAAAGAAAATCTGACATGTGAGCCTGCAACAATGAACGATGCATGTTGCCACATGTTTCATAACGATATCTGACATCGTCTGTGTTTGCAGTCAGATTTGGACGATTTCATTCATTTTAATACTGTCTGAAATCATTCAAATTGTTCAATTGTTCAATCATTCATAGATCATCTGACAGATCTGACCGTGTGTATGCACCAATAGATATCTATCAGTGTGTACAACCAAAATCGTTTGACCTGCACTGCAGAAAGTTGGAGGGATATCTATCAATGATATATATGGTTGTTCACGTTGTTCCATGTGTATGCAACATAAAGCTGCATATATGACGTATGATGTGTACCACCAATGACTTTTAAGATATCTTTCAGTGAAGTCATCCTGCCACATCTCTGAACAGGCAAAGTTGACGATATCGTCCAGATTGGCCTGCATGTACGGACGATGAAAGATTTCGCTATTGTTCATGTGGGAACATGCATCATTGGTTGTTCACTGCATAAACATTAATGATATGAATGATATATCGTTGAATGATATTGCTATCGTTCATATTGTTCATAGATATTAGTACCATGTGTATTCACCTTAAGACTCTCATCCTCCCAAAAGTTGCACTGGCTGATGAATTCTGGGCCCGATTCAGATCCGCTTGCTAGGCTGAGTTCGCACATAGCCTGCTGATGTTTGCAATCTGTGCATGTGTACAAGATGCAGTGCGTGTGCGTGAACTAGACCATGCGATCGGTAAGCGTTCGCACACTGTATATAGACGCCTCACTAGGATGAGTAACAGGATGCGCCATTTTTGGGTGGTGACAGGGGTTGGTCGATGGAAACGGGGGTGTGGTGGTGTGAACGCAGGTGTGTCTGTGTGTCTCAACACCATTTCAGAGGTGTGCATAATTAAGAAGCAGCATCATAATACACGTTACATGGCTGAGTTACACACAACAGCACTCGTAGTGCTTGCGGTAGGGTATGGTCAGCCACAAGTGTTGCGTATGGGTCCAATGTTACTCAATGTTACCGATTGTTGAATACACTTCCACAGTCTCACTGCAATAGTATGCTAATCCTCAGTGATCTCTATGCCATTGCAGCACAACATAAGTACGCCTACCTTACCTTACACACATCTGTAATATTTAGCATGTCTGCAAAACCATCGGTAACATGGAGTACCATCGCAGGCTCACACACACTTACACAGGCTCTGACCTTACTCTGGAATTACTAATCTCATCACACACAGTGATTACACAAGACTGAGAAACCATCAGTAACATGGAATACCATCACAGCCTCACACATACTTACACAGGCTCTGACCTTACTAAGGAATTACTAACCTCATCACACGTAGTGACTACACAAGACTGAGAAACCATCAGTAACATGGAGTACCATCACAGCCTCACACACACTTACACAGGCTCTGACCTTACTCAGGAATTACTAATCTCATCACACACAGTGATTAGACAAGACTGAGAGACCATCAGTAACATGGAGTACCATCACATCCTCACACACACTTACACAGGCTCTGACCTTACTCAGGAATTACTAATCTCATCACACACAGTGATTACACAAGACTGAGAAACAATCAGTAACATGGAGTACCATCACAGCCTCATACACACTTACACAGGCTCTGACCTTACTCAGGAATTACTAGCCTTATCACACACAGTAACTGCACAAGACTGAGAAACCATTAGTAACATGGAGTACCATCGCAGCCACACACACTTACACAGGCTCTGACCTTACTCAGGAATTACTAACCTCATCACACGCAGTGATTACATAAGACTGAGAAACCATCAGTAACATGGAGTACCATCACATCCTCACACACACTTACACAGGCTCTGACCTTTCTCAGGAATCACTAACCGCATCACACGCAGTGATTACACAAGACTGAGAAACCATCAGTAACATGGAGTACCATCACATCCTCACATACACTTACACAGGCTCTGACCTTACTCAGGAATTACTAACCTCATCACATGCAGTGATTACACAAGAATGAGAGACCATCAGTAACATGGAGTACCATCGCAGACTCACACACACTTACACAGACTCTGACCTTACTCAGGAATTACTAACCTCATCACACGCAGTGATTACACAAGACTGATAAACCATCAGTAACATGGATTACCATCACATACTCACACACACTTACACAGCCTCTGACCTTACTCAGGAATTACTAATCTCATCACACACAGTGATTACACAAGACTGAGAAAGCATCAGTAACATGGAGTACCATCACAGCATCACACACTTACACAGGCTCTAATCTTACTCAGGAATTACTAACCTCATCACACACAGGGGTTACTCAAGACTGAGATACCATCAGTAACATGGAGTACCATCACAGCATCACACACTTACACAGGCTCTGACCTTACTCAGGAATTACTAACCTCATCACACACAGTGATTACACAAGACTGAGACACCATCAGTAACATGGAGTACCATCACAGCCTCACACACACTTATACAGGCTCTGACCTTACTCAGGAATTACTAACCTCATCACACACAGTGATTACACAAGAATGAGATACCATCAGTAACAAGGAGTACCATCACATCCTCACACACACTTACACAGGCTCTGACTTTACTCAGGAATTACTAACCTCATCACACACAGTGATTACACAAGACTGAGAGACCATCAGTAACATGGAGTACCATCACAGCCTCATACACACTTACACATGCTCTGACCTTATTCAGGAATTACTAACCTCATCACACGCAGTGATTACACAAGACTGAGAGACCATCAGTAACATGGATTACCATCACATCCTCACACACACTTACACAGGCTCTGACCTTATTCAGGAATTACTAACCTCATCACACACAGTGATTACACAAGACTGAGAAACCATCAGTAACATGGAGTACCATCACATCCTCACACACACTTACACAGGCTCTGACTTTAGTCAGGAATTACTAACCTCATCACACACAGTGATTACACAAGACTGAGAGACCATCAGTAACATGGAGTACCATCACAGCCTCATACACACTTACACATGCTCTGACCTTATTCAGGAATTACTAACCTCATCACACGCAGTGATTACACAAGACTGAGAAACCATCAGTAACATGGAGTACCGTCACAGCCTCAAACACACTTACACACGATCTCACCTTACTCAGGGATTACTAAACTCATCACACACAGTGATTACACAAGACTGAGAGACCATCAGTAACATGGAATACCATCACAGCCTCACACACACTTACACAGGCTCTGACCTTACTCAGGAATTGCTAACCTCGTATCATGCAGTGAAAACCCATGCTGCTTATTGCATCGCAGTGGATAATTTATGCACACTCCTGCAATGACGTTCATAAGCACTGACACATCTCCGTGTCACCGACCACCCCCCAGTCCCCTCCCCTTAATGGCACTGCCTGTCAATCATTCGGTGCTGGTGCTGCGTTGTCTCTGTGATCGCTGTCCTGAACACAGTGGCTGGTTCCCGCACATGGACTGTGATGCATACGCATGCACAGAACGCAACAATCGGCCGATTGCGTGGATAATCGCAGTTGCGATCCTTACTGAATAAGACCCTCTGTCCTACTCCTGATAAAACAATGAAAAAGCCCAACAAGTCCTACCCACATATACCCTCCCATAAAGGAATCTTACTATGTACATCCCTCGCAAGTTCTAATATGTAAATGCACAATACATGGGTCATATTAGATAACACATGCCAACTTTTACATTCTCCTCCCCAGGAGAAGCCTGGGGAGGAGAAGCAGGTTGCAGAGTTGGGGGCAGGGTCGTCATTAATCCCCGCCCCTTGTGGAAATTCACAAAGAACGCCGGATATATAAATAGGGCGCGGTGCTAAATGACGCGGACCTGCCGATCCCCGGTAATATTCTCCACATTCTGCCCACTTCACTAGGAATGCAGGAGAAGTGCCTACCCTTCCGGGGGTGTGGGGGATTACCCGAAATAATGGGAGCCTCCCGCGACTTCTGGGAGGGTAGGCAAGTTTGTATTCGATTGTCCAAATAAGTTGTAATTTGTGACAGAATCATATTCTATTTGCACATGGCTGTATAATGCAGCCACATATAGCGCTGTATGATATCACACTGGTTTTACTACTATAATCCAGTCACTTATAGCGCTGTGTGATAGCACGCTGATTTTACTACAATAATCCAGCCACATATATCGCTGTGTGATAGCACGCTGGTTTTACTACTATAATCCAGCCACATATAGCACTGTATGATAGCACACTGGTTTTACTAGTATAATCCAGTGGTTTTGCTATAATCCAGCCACATACAACATAGCGCTGTTTGATATCACGCTGGTTTTACTACTATAATCCAGCCACATATAGCGCTGTGTGATATCACTCTGGTTTTACTATGTGCTAATGTTGTGCTATACTGTATCTGTTACACTAATAAGGTGGGAAATCCTGCTATTACATACCTTAAACTGTACTGGAAAGTATAGTCTAGTTTATGCTCTCATACAACTATATGTTGATGGACCAGTAAATCATGCAGCTCTTTATTGAAGCTGAAAGTTCTCACTTTTGGCAAAATTTACTAAAAGGTGGGTTCTAAACCCCGGCAGTTTTGCTGTCTGCAGATTTACTAAGGCCAAAACCACTGCAAAACCACCGTCAAAACACATTTTAGAATAGAATAGAACAGGGCTGTCATGTAGAAACCGCTACAAAGCTGCCATCAAAATTCCGGGGTTTAGAACTGAATAGAGCCCACTATCAAACCGCCACCAAACCGCCAGGGGTTTAGAACCCGCCTCTTCATTTTTGCCTTTTGTATCAATAAAATTCAGGACTTTCATTTACAGCATCTGTCAATTCAGGGATTCTGCTGCAATATCCTCATTTTTGTGTACACTAGAATACAGTATAAACAATGTGAACAGATGTGGGTGTGAGTTACTGGTTTACAGTTTTTATTTGCTATTATGTTGGCATTACATTACATTATTTTATGTACTACTAACCAACTACTCGGCTGCGTTCGCACACACCCGCTAGCTGCAAAAATATGCTAATAAATGCAATCGCACGGCAACCACAGCTCTATACCAAGACACCCATCACTGAATATAGCCGCCCACTTCCCATGACATGCATCCGCACGTCAGTGCAAACATTGGTAACATCGAGTAACATCGGAACCGTCCGTACAGTTGTGGGTGACCTGACCCTACCGCAGAAACTGGTAAACTTCCTGTTGCCATTTAGACCTCCGCCAGCAAATATTATTAGTGATATCACAGTCAGTGTAGAGATAAATGTGAGAGGCTTCTATCTAGTTATTTCCACTCACTATCACATTATCACTAATAATATCATAATAAACTGTGAATATTCCTCGCAGCTATAATATATATGTGGAGATAATAAACATATGGCTAAATGAATCTTGAACCATGACAAAACTTGCTATGGAACCAGTATATGCCAGCAGCAACAACTAAAGAGTATTGTTACCATTTATTCTTGTTACTATTTTGAAACAGCAACAAGTTTGCAACACTCATGAGTATGATTGTTGGTATGTATGCTAATCTTTGTATTCCGTAAAGGGAAATTTATATCTGGATTTATTAACCTAATACTAATAACTGACCTTTTTGATGAATAGTGAGACTTGAGGTGTGAGAATATTTAACATACCTTTAAGAAATGCCTATTTTCACTGATAATGACTGATTTCCTGACTTTCTTTTCTTTTTCCCTTTTTTTAATGCACCTATAATTATTGGGGGCCTAGAAAGTAATTAAACTTCACAGTTGGTATAGACAGGAATTATAAGCCAATAACAGGCGAGTTATATTTAACAGTTCAACCAATTAATATCCTGGTCTTGTTGAAGTGTTTTTAGCATGTATTGTTAATACCCTCCCATTACATCTAGCTACACGGTATTACCCTATAGTGATAAATAGCTATCAGTGGACCTCGCTTTTTAATTATGTGTATTTCACATAATTTTTTTCTTTTTTTGCACTTACATATTGTCAATCTGTATTTAGTATTTTTTTTAAACCTTTATATTTCACTGAATAATCCCTTAGATTTGGGACAATCTTAGTATACCTAATATATACCTAATAAAATAATACCTAATAAAAGTTATATTTTATGTAGTTAATTATTTTTGTGCACCCATTAATACAACCCCTGACTTTCTCTTTCAACCTTAAAAATATGTATGTCACTGTGCCTGTTGATAAAAAGGGAAACACATTGCTGGCGCCTCTGATATATTTGAACCTGGTCCCTAGTAATCATGGGAACATTACATATCTAATAAGCAAATTTAAATTTCCATTTGGAAGATTGAAAGTACTCAGAGCCGTAACTAGACTTTAGGAATGGGAATGAAATGCCATTGGCTGTTTAGCTGCCGGTTCAAATCCCGACAGCGGCTGCCCGACAGGATCAAGATACCGACAGAAGCATGCAAGTACTCTAACCTCCACTGCCACCCCCCTAACCCTCCCTTAGTGGTGCTTAACCTTGACCTCCCACCCTAGTGCCTAACCCTAACCTACCCCCAGGGGTGCCTAACCCTAACCCCTCCCTTATCGCTCCCTAAATCCAACCCTCCCAGGGAGGTGCCTAACCCTAACCTCTCCCTGGGGGTGCCTAACTCTAACCCTCCCCCAAGGGGTGCCTAACCCTAGTCTTCCACCGTAAAACCTAACCCTAACCCCTCTAGACTCCCTAATCCTAACACTCTCCCCCCCATGGCTAATGCTAAGGGTGCCCTGGACTTACCTTCTTTCAAGTTGTCGTCCTTGGCATTCCGGCATCAGGATTATGATAGGCATCGGTAGTTTGATGCCTATTTTAACTCCCTAGCTGGCATTCTGCTTTCGGGAATGTGACCATGGGCCTTGCAGTGCCCTGTCACATGACTGCATCCATAGACTTTATGGTGCCCTGTGCCAGATAGAGCATTGGCTCTTAAATAGGTACATAAGATAGTGCACCTGACAAAGGGCCATGGCCTCATGGGGAAGGGCCAGGGAAGAGATAGAAGAGGCCAGGAGATGCTGGGGATAAATAGGGACATAATATAGTGCACCTGAGAGAGGGCCATGGCCTCATGGGGAAGGGCCAGGGAAGAGATAAGGGAGGCCAGGAGATGCTGGGGATAAATAGGGACATAATATAGTGCACCTGAGAGAGGGCCATGGCCTCATGGGGAAGGGCCAGGCAAGAGATAGGGGAGGCCAGGAGATGTTGGGGATAAATAGGGACATAATATAGTGCACCTGAGAGAGGGCCATGGCCTCATGGGGAAGGGCCAGGGAAGAGATAGGGGAGGCCTGGAGATGCTGGGGATAAATAGGGACATAACGTAGTACACCTGAGAGAGGGCCATGGCCTCATGGGGAAGGGCCAGGGAAGAGATAGGGGAGGCCAGGAGCTACTGGGGATAAAAGAAGAGGAAGCTACATGAGAGAATGATAATAAACAGGAAAATTGACAGGCCCAAACAGTGTCCCCTGCCCTGCGGTGCCCTGTGCCATGGCACTGGTCGCACCACCCTAGTTACGGCCCTGAAAGTACTAAAGCCTCTCAAAGCTGTGGCCATAGTAACAGTAAAGAAAACCTAAGCCTATAACGACAGGAAGAAATCTTTATTAGGCTTTATAGTGGAATACAGGTATCCTGTCAGTCATATGATTGCCATCATATAACAGTGTGGGTCACCTCCGAGGAATGGGCATGGCTTATCTGTTTGATGCTTCTCAACCTGTTACAATTGTTGGTATAAATGTTTTTTATGTTCTGTAAACATATCAATTTCCAACCCCTCACCTCATAATGGCCCCCAATGGCACCATCTATCCAGTGTTATTTTCTTTGACAAGATGGCACCTCATAAGAGCTAGCTTTGCCAGTATTCCAGAAATGTTGCTCTCTACTGATTATGCTCCATCTTACCAAATACATCCCCAGGGAGATGGAGCCACTTAAAATAGATATGAGGGGGCACTTCATGTGTGGGAGGCTGCAACATGCATGCACCCATCTACCTTTAATTGCCCCTCTTTTGGTGTAATTCATCACCTTGGTAGGAGGAGGACAAATCCTGGCCTGGTATTATCAGTACAGCATATACACGGAGGGCAGGGACAGATGAGATCAGTCACAGTGTGGCAGGAGACAGTCAGAGAGCAGAAATCACACTGTGGACTCTGCGCTGCTGCTCCTGTCTCGCTCTGTCACACTGGGAAACGCTGAACGTTCCATTTACCAGGCACAATTCATCCCAGCAAGAGTTTTTATTTTTTCAGAAAATTTATAGAATTACATTTTGTTTTATCATTTAATCATAACTAATGTTATTTATCTCTTTTCTTTGTCACATACTGTACAGTAAATTCACAAAACAATATGGAAAAAAACATCTCTTGTTCTCTATGTACTATTGTATATGTCCTTCTGGTATCAGAGCATGTCTTTAGACTTTTCTAAATGCAGGAACTCACATTCTAATTATTCAATGAAACATTTTACACGACTTCCATATTGTGCCAGCCACTATTTCTCCTGCTCGCCCCTTGTACCATTGTCATACACAGGGCCTGATTGGGAGTTGTAGCCTATGCCGATATTTTCGCAGATGAGCGATTATCGGCTGTCTGTACATTCATCTGAGTTGCACGGCGCATGCGTCAGGGAACATTACTGTAGTCACTCGCAGTGTCTATTTATTTGCACTATGATTGACAGTCAGGGAGCATTTGGGGGAGGTAATGGGGAGTGGTGGAAAAGAAAGCAGGTTTGTCGCCACCATTTCCGTGGCGTACCTCACCCTGTGACTGCGGGCCGATACACTACCATGCAAGGCCACCATCAGGGGGGACTGCCTTGATTGGAGGACACTCTAAGGGTCCATCCACTCATACACCCACTGCTGCTGCCGTACAATCGCAGGGTCACCCACCCGCTCCACGTCTTCACAAAGCCACGGCCGGACACTCGGGGGGCCTGCCAGTGCCTAGTACTGCCGGCCACCTGCTACTACAATTATCTTGTGAATGACAGGCCCGGCCAGGGACCCGCTCCTACCTGCATGACGCCCACTACTACCCCTGCTGCTGCACATTAGAAGTCACTCCTGGGTCACTTCACACCCAGCCACGCTCCCGCTCCGCCCGTACAATAAAGTTTTCCTTGTTAGCAGGTGCAACAAGATGTCATAACATCATGCCACACCACTAAATGAAAGAGGAGCCATTGTGTGTGCGGACTGAGGAGCAGCCAGAACAGGAGAGGACTGAGGAAACTAAGGTAAGTGTTTGGGGTGTTTGGGGGTAGGGGCTGGGGGGGCGTATTTGCCAGTCCCGGGTTCTCTTCTGTTATACCACATACTCACTCAGGACTGCAACGTTTGTACGCAGATGCTGCAACATTTTGTGCGGACGCTTGCATTAACAAAGCTGCAGGTGGGCATTTCAATAAATCCCGCGTGGCTGCGACATCTGCATATCAGCTGCGATCACATACACAGCAGCGATCGCAATAGTGTACAACTCTGATCAAGCCCAAGGGTAGATATTAAGCACACGGATTTCCTTGCAGTGTTCTGCAGATGACCATAAAGTCTGTTATGGGTTTTATGTGATTTATGTGATATATATGATATGATATATTTAATTATTATTAATAGTTATTATTAGTATTATCCATTATTTATTAATATAAACAAATTAGTACACAGAACTTTACAAATAATCTTTCCCATTAGTCCTGTTCAAGTGGAGCTTAATGTACAATGTAAGTTCTCTCCCATAATTTTAGGGTCTGCTCATTAAAACTCCATTAACCTACCAGCATTTTTTGTACTGTGGGTGAAAGACAGAGAACCCAAAGCAAATACATGTAAACATGTGGAGAAGATACAAACTCCACACAGATAGTGGCCTGGGTCAGAAGAGAACTCTAGGTACTGTAGTGCTTACAGTACCTGTGCCACTAAGGCCCGTGTTCAATTCGGAGCAAAGAGTCCCGTACTTTTCGCATGATGCATTTTTCGCCAACATTACTGGTTTCCAATGTGGAAAAGTATCGCGCACGTCCCCGCTTATCCCCATATTTAATTAGAAATCAGTGAAAACGGGACACGGTGAACATGTAACATGCAAAACGTACTGTCAGTATTTAAGAAATCAGCCTGACACCCCCCAAAAGATGCACTGACATTGGGGATGCCCCCGAATAGCCCTGCTGAAGGTATTCGGGGGTACTTACAGTAATTGATCTCAATAGCTGCTATTTAGCGTCTTTACATAAGTGGTGAAGAATAGCATTAACAGCATTTTTGGTGAAAATAAGTAGTCCAAGCAAATTTGGGGTATACGAAAATGGGTGCTAGCATATTTTAAAGTTGCTAAAGTAAAATTTTAAAAAACATAAAAAATCCACCTGCCGCAACCACCTGCAAACTTAAAAACACCTGGG